>CAJVPZ010002434.1:0-12429 GCA_910592135.1 Racocetra fulgida | reverse complement strand
AACTAATAATATACTAATAATAACTAATAATAAACTTAATAATAAAACTAATACTACAACTCATTCTATAACAGTATTAACAAAAGTTGGTATAATATTAACAGTTCTTATTATTATTAACAATATAAAATCACGTTTATATAATAAAATTAAATTTTATTTTTTTAAAAAAACATAAATAGTATATACTATATAGTGTATATACTGTATAATAAATATAAATAGTATATTAAAATTCACATAGTATGTTAAAAAACAATATACCATAATAGTAATATGATTTTAGCAAATGTTGTAACATGGAATATAGCATATAAATTATTTTACTATGCATAGATAAATTTCCTATACATATGCTTAAACAATAAATACATACATGGAATTTAAAAGCAAACTTTAAATAATATTAATAAAAACCATGCTGTATATAGTATATTAAGTAGTCTAGATGTAATTTTTATTATAATTTTTAATTAATACATATATATTACGTAATGTTTTTAATTAAATTAATTAATAACCTTAAAATCCAATATTACAGGATTAAAAATTTCGATACTTACCAATATAATACAAGTATAATGATGAGCCTAAAATAAAATGAAATAAAATGAAATAAAATAAGTATTATGATTATTGCAACGAGGGTTAAATCTTTAACCTTAATATACTATATATATAAATAAAAAATATATATACTGTATATATACAGGGTATAATTAAAAATTACGATAAAATAAAATAGAATAAAATAAAATCACGTTTTAAAATATTATAAATATTGTAAAAAAAATATAAATAACAAATTTATACATGTAATACAATAAGCAAGTCAAAAAAAGTTTATTATATAAAATAGGATATAAATTTGAAGGGGGGAAGGAAATTTGCGAAAAGTGCAAGTAAGTACATAAAGTACGTACGTACGTAAGTAAAAAGTTAAAAGACTAAACATAAAAGTTTTGACATTTTTTATTAAGAGATTATACGCGCATTTAGAATAACAATTTAAAAATTAGAATTAATTATAGTATATATGACTTCAAGGATTTACGATAATCGACAACATGAAAGATCATTTTTACCTTTTCGATACCTAATCTAGATTAAGAATTTATTTTAAATTTATTAAAAAGAAAAAATTAACATACCACACATATTAAAGTATTATTACAAACATTAACGATTTAATGTTTAACGTTAGACATGATAATTATTAAACATGTGAAAATTATTAAAAGAAAATGATTTGTTGAAGAAAGTTATTTATATATCGATATCGATGTGCGCATGTATTTATTTATTATTAAAAAAACATGCATCTTAAAGTGACAGAAAAGACCAAAATAGGGTTGACAGCATATAAATAAAAAATTAAGCAGCCATATAGACCAAAAAGAACAGTAGATCAAAAACCAGTGAGAAAAAAAAAGCCCGAGTAACAAATAGATTACCCTAAATTGATAATTTTAAATAAATGAAGAGTCATCCGATGTTTTAGAGCAAATAAGATTTCAAGTATTAACAAACTGTAACAAAATATATAACAAAGTGTAACAAAATATAACGAAGTGTAACAAATTGGATTTAAAATTGGATTTAAATTGTATTGAAATAAATAAAAGTTTAAAAACACAGAGTTAGATAAAGGATTTGCATCAAGAATTGGAAATAATTTTGCATAAATATTTGGGAGTACCAAATAAGACGTATGGTTCCTGGGAATAAGTCGCATAACCGAGAAAAAGATTAAAGTTTAACGTTAACAAAGATTCAAGGAGAGTTCAGAGATAGAAAATGAGGATGAACTTTAAAAATTAGAAAAGTTAAATTAGGAGATTTACGCCTCCACACATGATTACCGAAAGCGTATAACTAGTAAAAATTGATTGGTACACGCATGTACTTTATCAGGAAGATCGCACAGAACCTTTTAAAGCAGTATTAATACATAATAACATACGAGACATACAAAAGACAATCTTTAACAATCTTTAGAGAGAAGAGATATTCATAAAAATAGGTGAAAACCAGGCGGGAAAACGAACAATAGAAAAGTAAAAAAATAAGATTACAAGAGAATAAACGTAACAATTAATAAAAAGAAACGGATTATTTTTAAAAATTCAGACCCATTGTTCCTTTGTTCGAGAATACTAAAATAGTCAATACGGTGCAACCGAAATCTAGAGTACTTATTACGTATCTTATTACGTATATTTCACATGCACGTGTAATAAGTGTACCGTTACTCAAAAGAGCAGGGATTTGAATGACAGCAGATATGACCATATTAGAAAAGTTGTAACAAAAATTATCACAAGTAATTGTGGGGGGAAAAAGAAAAAATGGGATATTGTTTGTGTGGAGAACATGAACAACGAAAAGAATACAAAGGATTACTACAGCAGGATATCAAAAAGAAAAACCCATTGTTTTAACTACATACACAAGCATTACGGCATTTTTAAAAAGCATTACAAGCGCATTACAAGCAATTACAAACATTTCATGAGATTAAATTAATGAAGAGTAATGATAGCATATCAGGACCAACTAACTTTGGAAGCAACCAACTTTAGGTGTCATTTCAATTTTCCGAAACAAGATTAAAAGAAGATGAATAGATATATATTGTTGTTCATAAAAAACGTGAGGTATACTATTACGATAAAGGCAATTATGAGGAGTAAAACGAATTAACGGAAAAATCAAGTATTTGAAAATCAGGAATCTGAAAATCAATCAGGTAAGTAGCATATGTAATATATTCAATATATTTTGTAATTATTGTAATTATTGTATTTAGTGAATTTAGTGTAATTAGTATATTTAGTGTAATTAGTATATTAAAGCGTATTTTATTCAAGTACTTTGAAAATCAATAACAATATACTGATATAACAATTTTAAAACAACAATTTTGAAATAACAATTTTAATACCAGATATACATACGTACATGTACTGTATGTATGAATTTTATTTTGTTATCTTCATATCAGCTTCTTATCAATTATATATTATTGAGATCAATTATTATATACAATATATATAATATGTATATCAATTATGTATCGCGCTATTTACATCGTGCTAAATATCGTGAGTTTGAAGTGATCACACGACATCCATGAAATCCACGGATGCTGATGACACCTTGGCGTACTTATCATTAAAGTCAAATTTGTGCAATTGCACAACGTTACATATTTTCACAAATGCATAATGATACATAAAAAACACATGATATGCATAGGAAAATGATCATCTGCATAATTTTCTTTAGCTGTAAGAAAGGGACGTCTTGAATATACAACATTGTTCACACTCTCAAGATCTTCACATGACAATTTTTCTTTGAAAAAAGAGATTGTAATTACATAGCATACATAGCATATACACACTAGCATACACACACCAGCATAATACTAGCATATACTAGCATAGACAGAGAAATAAAGAAATTGTTCCTCTTTAATGACGATCAGTGTGAGAAATACCGGAATATTTTAATGTCAAGAAGTTGTGATTAATGCGGATTTTTCATATGAGTTCAATTGATACTTTTTAACATAAAAAAAAAAACCAATCAAATTACACAGCATATATTAACTTACATGCTTTAATAACCCTAAAATAAAAGGAAACAAGAGTAATATAAGTAATTAATATGAGTAATACAGTAGTATTTTTGACGGCATTTAATTAATTAATTATATAATTTTAATTAATAATAAAATAGTGACTAATGAATAGTAATAATACTAATAATACTAGTAGTAATGCTGGTAGAAATACTAGAGTACTAGAGTAATAATACTAGAGTAATAATACTAGAGTAATAATACTAGAGTAATAATACTAGAGTAATAATACTAGAGTAATGTTAGTAGAAATACTATATAGTAATAACGACGATAATATAAATGATATTATAAATGATATTATAAATGATATTATATAAACTTATAAACGATATTATAAATGGTATAAAGTTGTAAATAAATAAATAAATAAATATTTATATTATATAATTTAGCATACCTAATACGTACAATTTAACATACGTACAATATACGTACAGTGTACGTAATATAGTATTAATATAGTATTGATATTTTACAAAATATTTTACATTATATTATTTTACATTATATTATTTACAATATTACCTATATAATATAAAATAAAATTAACGTTAAAAAAAGCTGTCAAACTTTTGTGATCGGTCGCGCGATACGTATTTGATGTACGATAACATGAATAACATGAAATATAACCGGTATTCTTAAATAAAAGGATCAAAATTTTGATAGTTCCTTAAACTCGTGAAATTGACATCAACACAGTATTAACACAGTAGTTGATCATCAATAATACAATAATAGATTTGTTAAATTTATTAGATCTACGTTAACGTCACTTGAAACCCAATAGTTAAATAATATAATCAACCCAAAATTTACGATTGTTTATTTGTTATCAATGGTAAACATGTGTGACCTGTCAACTGTTCTTGACCATGATCGATTGTCAACATTCGTTCTTACTCTAACCTTATATATCATTGCAAAAAGTACAGGGTATGATATTGATTAAATGCGTGTATTCATAAATGGTGACTAATTCTTGTGTCCATATTGTGACTACATGCGGAGGTATAAAGTGATTTTTTTTTTAATTCAATTTTTAGACGTTTCGATTTTTTGTTTGTGATCTCTCCACTTGGAAATCGTAAATGAAAAAACGTGGCCTAACACGATTAATTACCGAAATGGAAAGCCTAACATCACGAACTGTCATTTTTTTAATCCTATCAATATGAATTTGTGATAGCATTCATATGTTACATATATCGTGTATTCTATGCACATATTTTTAGATTTTTATTTTTTAGATTGTTTAGGGTCGTATGGCGGATGCATTCTGCGTATCCTGTCGTATCATGTTGCATCTTCTGCATATTCTTTGCCGTTCATCTTATTCATCTTATTTTTTTTATTTTTTCTTATTTTTCTTATGTTTCTTATTTTATATTAAATCATTATATTGGAATCATATGTAATACATGTAATCAATGATATGTAATCAAATAGATGTCATCAGTTTTTTTATTTGTTAATTTCCTTTGTTATTTTCGCTAATCTCGCTAATTTCGTTTATTTATCTATCTTTTTTATTTATTTTATTTATTTTAAATAATGTCAATAATATAATAAACAAATAACGTTAATAAAATACCGTTAATAAATAACGTCAATAAATAATGTCAATAAATAACGTTAATATATATAATTTAATACTATCGCTACTATACTACTACTATACTACTATACTACTATACTACGTACTATGCTACTATACTACGTACTATGCTACTATACTACTATACTACTATACTATATTACTGTGTAATATGTAATCATACTACCACTACATACTATTCTACATGCTATTCTATGCTACATACTATGCTAATGCTATACTATTATGCTATGTAATCGATATTAACCGATATCATAATTTATGATTGTACTATTCATGTAATGCAATTCATGCAATCCTTGAAAATTATATTCTTTTTTACATTTTTTCTCTCTCAAAAAGAATATAAATTTGAAATTCCTAATTATACCCGTTTTTTCTCAAATACATTTGTAATGTGGGGCAGTCCTTTTATGGATAAGTTGGAACGGTTCACAGTGACAAACATAACTTTGATTATTATTGTATAAAAGTTTTTTGATCTTAAAGATAACACACATGTCATTATAATTGTAATGTCCACATATATTTGGTTACTTGGGCTATTTTTTACCTCTTTTTTAACTTTTGTGTACCCTTTCATCAGTTTAATGCATGTATTGTTTTTCTGTGTAGCATTCAATTTTCACTAAAAACATTCACCAAAAGGGCGTAGTATTTCACATGTTAATTTCAGGTTCTTGTCACACCAGACACGCCCTATTTGATTATTTGACATTTTTTTTTTTTTATGAAGCCATTATTATTATTTTTATTAATTGAAATTTTATATAAAGCTTACTTTCCTCTCAACTTTCTTCCGTATGATTTCCGTATTCAATTTTTGCCACCCTACGAGTACTTAAATATCTCCGTAAATTCTTTAAATCAGCCTAAAGTATAAGTTTTAATCCTTCCTCTTCTCTTAATTCTTATGCTTCTGGCATTTTTTATTTTTTCTACTTAACGACTTCTCGATTTTTTTTGAGTCTTTGACTTTCGAAATTATTCTATTTTTTTATTTCAAGATTTAAAGAAATTGTCTTTTTTTTTTAATCAAAAAAAAAGAAAAACATGGCAGCAGCTTTATCTTTATCAAATCTTTTGCATCCTACCCCAAATCACTCTTATATGCAACCAAATTTCACCCATTTGTACGATGCAGCTCATGATCCTTCTATGTCAATGTCCAATCCCCCACCACCACCACCACCTTCTTCAACTTCAACTTCTTCCGTTTCAAGAAGGCGTTCTAACGCGTCTGTAGACAGGCAAAATGCTCCTAGACCTTATAAATGTAACATATGCCATAGGGGTTTTTATAGATTGGAACATCAAACTCGTCATATTCGTACTCATACTGGTGAAAAACCTCATCATTGTGATTTTCCTGGTTGTGAAAAACGATTTTCTAGATCTGATGAATTGACTCGTCATAAACGTATTCATTCAAACACAAATAAAAAGGATAAACGGAAACAGCAACAACAAAAAATGACTGTTGAATTCAAAAATAATGCTTTCCGGTCTCGTAGTAATAGTAATAGTTCTAATGCTAGTTCTTCTAGCACTAGCTCGGCTGGTTCCATCGATGGAAATAATTCTGCTTTTCATCCGGTTCATCAAATTCATCATCCTGTTCATTTGCCACATTCATCTATTTCCATCAATATTCCTACCATGGATTATCCTCGTGTTCAAGGCATAAATAATCTTGTCGCGCAACATCCTCCTACATTGGATTTCTCTTTGCATGATCATTTCCCAAAAAGAGTTATTTCTAATGATAATAATGAATACAATAATTCTTTGATGAGTCCACCTTTAACTGCCGTTGTTTTTGATGGTCAGGTGCCTTCACCTCAAATGTGTAATGACAATGGATCCGATGAAGAACATGATTTCATACCAACTCCTGTTCATACACCTAATATCAGTCCTGGACCATCACCATCTTTGGGTCCTTTGGGCGATTCTGATTCTTTCCATGCCCAAACAACAGTAAATAATGCTCTTCTTCCAGGATTTGGTAGAATGAGTATCGAAAATTATGAATGGAAACCCCAATGTCATTCTAATTTTACTATTATGACACCCCCCGTATTATCGAATCGTATCAGTGATATAGTTAATGATCCGACATTTTCTCCAAGGGCCAGAGCCTTACCACCACTTACGAACAATAATAACACCGTTCCTACTGTTACTTCTACCACTGGTTCAATCGGTGTTAATAGTTCCTGTTTTGGAATATTCAATAACAACGCAAATACTTTCGATTATGGTCGTCAATATCAAAATTTACCTCCTTTTAGGTATTAAAAATATTTGGTATCTTTGGAAATACTATATCACGTTTTTTTATTTTATTTTTTTCGTCGTTTTTTTTTCAATTTTTCCACCTTCAATAATTTATATATCGTTTTGCATATTTATCATATATATCATTTTATATATATATATCATTATATGTGTATATATATTAAAAAAAAAAAAAATTCATTCATTTTTTTTTTTTTAAACATATATTATTCATGGTTTTATTTGTCAATATTGGGTGGGCAAAAACCAAAACAAATATCAAATATGATAACAGAATTTAACAGAGATACGAATTCTCTCGTTAAATAATGTTCGTAAATAATGTTCGTAACTTGCGAATTAAAAGTTAGACCGTGGGTGGGTACTCATTTACGTTCTATATTTTCTATATTCATTTTTATATATATATACATTCTTTTTTTTTTGTTCTTGTACCTATTTTTCTTATATATAGAAATTTCTCCTCACCAATTATCATTTTAACACATTTTTCATTTGTTTTTTTTTTTATATATTTCATTATCGTTTTTCATCTGTATATAATATTTTAGATTTTTCTCTATTTCCCTTTCCTTGTTACATAGCACAAAGATTTTCTTTTTATGATTGTTTTAAATTTAAAGAAGGATTTGAAAAAATTTTTTTCTTAAGATATTTATCATTTCATTTAAGGGTTTGATAAGAGCAAAACATTGAGTTTTGCTGTGCTGAGAATTTATTAATTAATTAAGAAAAAAAAACATTACATTGTAAAAAAAAATTTCTTGATTATTCAGACGCGTTCACCCTATGAAAAAATAATGACATTTTTTTTCTTTACGAAATTAGTAACAAGTCTTTATATATAACACCATCCACCTCTTAAAAAAAAACCAACTTTTTTAAAAATTACCTTATATACAGTATAACTATTATTATATTTATATATATTATATATGCTATCCATAACACATTATTTAAACATTACGACTTTGTTACTTTCGTTATAAGCTTAGGTTTCGTTTTCGTTTTCGTTCATAAACTCCAACAATTTTACGCGTCTATTACCAAAAAAAAATCATTAATTCATTCTCTTCAAGTTTTTATCAAACAAAAAAAAAACAAAAAAAAACATGAACTTTCAAATCCTTTCTATACATATATATTATAAAATATATCTTTCTAAATTACATAGTTGGTATATTTGATCTGTAAAATAAAGACAAAAAAATAACGAAAAATTACTAAGTAAATAAAAAAAAAAAATCTTCATTCACGCTTATATATACATCCATTATATAGAAAACCTCGTCTTCGATTTTATATTTTATATTTTATATTTTATATTTTATATTTTATATTTTATATACATATATATATATATACATATGTGCATAAGACTTTTTTTCAACAAGCACTTTTTCAAACAAGCAGAAATTAGATCAAAAATCCCTCCTCCCTCTCCCACTTATTACTTAACTCTTCCCTTAACTTTTTTCATTTAAAAATCTTTTTTTTTAAACACTTGGAATTTTATTATCATTTTCTTTTCTCTTTTTTTCTCGATTTTTTTTTAGAAAGCAGCAATAAATATACATAAAATAATAATAATAATAATAATTTTCTTTCTCTACACATTTTTTTTAAAAAAAATATAACAACAACAACCGATTGCGATGAAAGAGCGTGGTTTCTCGGTATAAAAACCGAAAGTTTGGTTTAACGATTATTACGATTATTATTACGATTATTATTATTATTATTATGTATCGTCGAAATGCTACCAAAATGTAAAAATTTTTTTTTTAAAAAAAAAGGATAATAAAATAAAATGATTAATAAAATTTCCTTGTTCACTTTTTTTTTGTTTTTTTTTTTTTTTGTTTTAATCAATTTATTTTTCGAGGGAAATTTTTTACATATATAAAGTTCGTGAGCAACAAAAAAAAAAAAATCGAAACTAATTAATTATTAAAAAAAAAAAGTGAAAAAGTGTTTAAAAAAAAAAATGTCTTTTTTTTTTTTGTTATGCAAGTTGAATATAAACGCGCGTAAAGAAAAAATAAATTTAACGACCTTTTTTTTCTTTAAAAAGTGCTTATGCAAGTAAGTATATAATAAAATTTTATAAGTTTTAGAAGCGAAACGCATGCACGTGCGTAAAAAAAAAAACAATATATATTACATCGATGAAGAATAAAAAAAAAAAAAAGTATTGGATAATAATCGGGCGGCGAATTTCTAAATTTTTGCGGTTGCGGGTAAATACGATCGGGACAACGGACAAACATAGCTAACATTAAAAAAAAAAAAATCGATTTATACGCGTTCGGCATGGCAACGAAAGTCGCATTGACGCATCAATAACGAGTGATACTGAATAAAATCTTTTTTTTTTTTTTTTCTTCGAGATCAATCATAAATTTGTGGTTCGTTGAAAGAGGGGTGCCTTTTCGATGTGACGACGTAATCACTCTTTCGATACCACCGAATACCACCGATACCGTCGATAACATATCCAATCATTACGTTTTACTCAATCATAATAATAAAAATCTTATAACTCATGATAATTATAATCGATTGTCGTCATCATCCATTACCATCAGGTACGTACGTACGTCAAAAAATGAACATGATTCTTTTCGTACTAATTACACATTAAAAAGAAAAAAAAATCGTAACAAGGAATTCCCATCATTCTTATTTGATACCAAATGTTTTTTTTTCAATGTTTTTTTCAATGTTTTTTTTTTTTTTTCTGACATAGTACGCACCCTGGTGATCTTTACGAGATCACGAATTTACGAAATATAGATTGTGAGATTAAAAGAAGATCAAAGGAAAAAAAAAAGTGGACCTGTTGTGCGTGTGTTGTCTTATGCAATTAATTGATAACTATTATATAAAGTAACTAAATACTAATCTCACGAAGCCCAAAAAAGAGAATTTTGGTAACAGCGATAGGTAAGAATATAATAATACTTTTTAGAAAAGATTGTTCGTCATAATCAGTTGTTACATTATTAATTATCATGAGATTTTTTTTATAATAGGGATTAACATAATAGATAAATCTTATTATAACACCCCCTTAAACCAAACCAGGTAAGGTTAGAATTTGATGTTTTCCTATATGGAAGGTAATAAGACGAGATACCATTTGATAAGAATAGGGCGTATCAAATGGATCAAATGTTAGCATAAATCTTTTTTTCATGGAGCATTTCATTGTAAATGATATGTCCGTGCGATTTTATAGGATGTGGAGCATTAAACATATGGAGAAAAGTAATGATCGGTTTATAACCATATGAGGAGTGATCGTAGAACTGCGATTATCGCATTCGTGGGGGGAAAGGTGGGGAATGCAAAAAAGATTTTTAGAACATGAACTTGTTACGGAAAGTTAACATGTTTCAAGATAATTACGGTTAAGAACAAAACATATGTAATTAAAAAAAAAAAATCTTTTCCATGGATCACTCTTGGGATTTAAAAAAATTTAGTGGATTAGTTTTTTTTTCATATATATATATAAGAGATTGATCTCGAAGTCGAAGGCACAATTTCGAAAACACGTTCCAAACCCCGTCATTAAATACTTAAACTTGTCAACTAGCCACCAAAGAAAAAAGATTCTTCGTTCACATTGTTGTTTATAATTCCTATTTGGTTTGTTTACATGTTTGTTATACTGAGTAAAAAAAAAATAAAAAAAAAATTTTTTTTTTTTTTTCTGAATCAACAAGAACGTCAGCCAAACGCCTGTTTTTGTTACGGCTTCTTCGGCTGTATTTGTAAAATTGTTATTGTTTTGTAAATTAGATTGTTTAATGACATATTAGTGAAAACTTGTGCAACAACCGGTAAAGACAATGAAAGAAAAAAAATGTATTAGAATGTATTTCAACAGAAAAGACAAAAATGCTGCATGCATCTTAATACTATCAAGTTAGGCACGAGGGCACTGCAGTTACAATGAACAATGAAAATAGATTATTGATCATGAAAGAGTAACAAAGAATAAGAGACTGAACATGGATTTTTAGCCAACATTTAGAATACTGTCAATTGGTTTAAACAGAAATACAGTATGAGAGATATAAGAAATATAAGAAGTATAAAAGTATATAGAAGTATATAGAGGTATATAGAGGTATATAGAGGTATATAGAGGTATATAGAGGTATATAAAAGTATATAGAAGTATAGAATAATCCGGAAGAAAAAAAAATCAATTTTTTTTTTAACCAGTTTTTTTTTTTTCTTTTTAGGAACGCGTAAAAGCGCTATTTTATTTTCTCGGGCATATGTACAATGTTATTACAATGCCACCACAATGCTACCACAATGCCATTACAATGTTTACAATGGTAATGTGCGTTAATGGTTCAGATGACCATGAGATACAGGGATCCCCAGATGTTGGCTATATTGCATTAGCCAATTTTTGACACGTAGGAAAATTTTTTTTCTCATTGCTTGACACTTTGTTACACAAGATTTACCATCTTTCCCTGATGAATGTTTTGGACTTTCACCATTCTCATCGTTGTTTTTCTCCAAGAACTTGTATATACGTGTATTTGAATTAATTTCATAACTATGACATTTCCGTGACGTTTCCGTGACGTTTCCGAGACTTTTCCGAGACTTTTCCGAGACTTTTTCGAGACTTTTTCGAGGGTAATTCTGTCATATTATCTATTTACTTTCCTACTTAGCTCTACTTATTTACTACTTCCCTATCTATCTGCTTTTCTATCTACCTATTTTTCTATCTACTTATCTATCTACTTATCTATCTACTTATCTATCTACTTACCTACCTACCTAATCTATCTAATATAGCTTTGGAATACATAATCACTTCGATTAT
>CAJVPZ010002433.1:0-12429 GCA_910592135.1 Racocetra fulgida | reverse complement strand
ACCTAGTGTTCACCCGGGTTGGGATTTTCATGACGGGTTAGAACACTAAGCACGATTTATATACTAGGGGCATGCCCCGGGGCACGATAAGAGGGGCATGCCTTGGTTCGGGGGCATGCCCTAAAATTTTACCGTGCCACCTACCCTATATGGATAGCAAAGTGAGGATATAAATAGCAATTTCCTAAATATTTCATAATATTTATATAAAATATATTGTGATATGCCAGTGGCATGCCTATAGTGTAACTTAGAATATAGTATACCAAATTGTTTTGCCGTGCAGTTACCCTATTGTAAATACAGTTCAAAGAGACCATAGATATTTAATTTTATAAATATTTAACCTTACTTTATTTCTATCAATTTTAGTACGTGAGTACGGTACATTTTTAAATGGACTATTCAAGTTATAAACATTGAAGTTTATTTTTTATGCATTAATTTAGTCGGTAAATATAAATGATCTTTCTTGATTTGTGTATTATACTTAAAATGAGCCATTTAATTTCGTCAATATTCACTTTTGTTTAATTAATATAGTATGTAAGTATAAACTGTATTTATCAACCATGTATTTAAATATAAAGAATTTAATCTTATTATTTCACTGTAGTAAGCAAGTATTAAAACTATTTTTAATCTAAGTTTTAAAATAATTTTTTAAATGTTTTCAATAATTATATTTATTCACATTAATTTAGTGAGTGAGTATAAATACATTTATTAATTTGATGATTTAAAATAAACTATTTGTTTGTAAATAATTTATTTGTATTAATATAGTGAGTAAGTATAAATCACATTTTATCTATCACTATGTATTTAAAATAAATTATTTAAGAATTTTAATTTTTACTTTGTTTTATTAATTCAGTTCGTGAGTATAAAGACTATTTATTAATCTAATTAAGTTATTAAAGCTTATAAGTTTATTTCATTTGTATTTAATTTAGTTGGTGAGCATAAAGATCTTTAATTAAAATAAATTAATAAAACTTATAATGATTAAATTTCATTTTTTTACTTTAGGAAGTAAGTATAAAGGCATTTTATTGAGCTAAACTTTAAAACATACAATGCATTTAACCTAATTAATGTTTAATTAGTGAGTAAGTATAAAAAAAATCTATTAATAGGGGGTTTCAAAATTAACAAATAAGTGACATATTTCGAAAATAAATAAGATTTTTTCAATAGCATTTTTTGAATTATAAATCGGAACAATAAAATAAGACTCTAAGACTTTAATTTTGAACTCCCCTAATATAAGCATTTAAATAAATTATTTAATTTATATACATTTGAATTCTTTTTAGTCGGTAATATAAGAACATTTGTTAATTAAAGCATTTAAAATGAGCTAATGATTTTCATAAATATTTTGATCATGTAACTTAGTTCGTGAGTATAAAAGTATTTATTTATCTTTGGATTTAAATTAGCTATCAGTTTTATAAATTGTAGATTTAATTACTGTAGTAAGTAAGTATGAAAAGAATTATATCTAAATATTTAAAATGTCTTTTTAAGTTCACAAGCATTTAATTCATTTTATTGTATTAATTTAGTCTGTAAGTATAAAGATTTATTAAAGTAAACCATTCAAGCTCACCAATAATATAATATTATTCATGTAAATTAGTTCGTATGTATAATGACATTTATTAGTCTACAGTATTGTATAATATTCAAAGTTCATGAATAATTTTATTTGTTTATGTTTATTTAGTTTGTGAGTATAAAGAAAACATTAATGTGTTTAATATAAGTTATTCAAATGCATGAATATTTGGTTTCATTTTACTTGCGTCAATATAGAGGGTGGGTATATAGAGTATTTTATTTAAGTATTTGAAATATGTCATTTAAGTTCATTTCATTTATTCGTGCTAATTTAGTCGGTAAATATAAAAAATTATGAATTACTATAAATAAAATAATTCTCAAATTCATTTATATTTATGATTATTTTTAGGAAATTGCTATTTTCACCATGGTTTTTTTGTTATTTTCACTATGGGTTACACAAAAAGATATAAAAAATTCTATTTTTAACAACCAATTAAATTTAAGAAATCAAATTTTTAAAATTAAAGAAATTTTTATTAAGTTAAGGTTTGTTGGGCTTCTAAGTAAAGTTGTAGAGAAGACTTTTCTGGTTCTAATAGTGGTTAGATCATCAAAATCGGCTTGGTGATTCCCAAGATAATTAAGTTAAAGATGCAAATATAAAGAAAATTAATTTTTTTAAAATTAAAGAAAATTTTATTAAGTTAGGGTTTGTTGGGCTTCTAAGTAAAGTTGTAGAGGAGACTTTTCTGGTTCTAATAGTAGTTAGATCATCAAAATCGGCCTGGTGGATCCCAAGTTATTTGGAGTTAAAGGCGCGAATATAGAGATCTGCAAATTAATAGTATTATAGTCTTTAATACTTTGTGTAACCATCAATTTGCAGATCCCTATGTTCGCGCCTTTAACCCCAAATATCTTGGGATCCACCAAGCCGATTTTGATGATTTAACTACCATTAGAACCAGAACAATCTTCTCTACAACTTTACTTAGAAGCTCAACAGACTCTAACTTAATAAAAACTTTAAATGTTAAAAAATTAATTTCTTAAATTTAACTGATCGTTAAAAATAGAATTTTTATATATTTTTGTGTAACCCATGGTGAAAATAACAAAAAACCATGATGAAAATAACAATCCACTATTTTTATTAATTTAGTTGGTAAGTAGATGAAGTATTTAAAATAAATTGAGTATTTGATTTTATTTTGCAAGTATGAAGATTATTTTACTGATCTCTGTTTATTAATTTATGAGAAATATTCGTCAAACAATATCACGTGTTAATTTAGCTGGTAAGTATAAAAAATTAATACATAGAATTTAAGAATTGCATAAGTGATAAAATAACTAATCAATTAATTGTAATAAAGACATCCACGATATAGAGGATGTGGACATTGTAATAAAGCTAACACTTTTAAAGCATGGTGTCAGACTTGTGATCCTGATATAACAATTCAAAGTTGGACAAGCGGAAACAAAAATATTGATGATTGCATAAAAGAATTTCAACTTAGAACATCTAAGTATGAAGATATGATTGAATGGATTCCATTTGATAAATTATTAGATATTAAATTAATCAGCCAAGGAGGATTTAGCGCTATATTTTCTGCGACCTGGAGTGATGGTATACGAAAAATTAAAGGAATTCAAAAAAAAGAAACCAAAATTAAGCGATATATAAGATCGCGTGAAACTCCAAGTGTCGTTGCACTCAGTCCCTTTCTAGTTCTATTGAAAACTTACATTATTTTCTAAATGAAGTAAGCAACATTATAATTTACTTGATACTTTGTTAAATACATTAGACTTATTTAAATTTATTAAATTTATAAAGTTTGACAATTATGTAAAATGCAAAAAATATAGTACTAAACTTAAGATATATGGATTGACTCAAAACACAAAAACAAATGAATACATGATAGTACTTCAATATGCTAATAGAGGAAATCTTAATAATTTTTTAAAAAAGAAGTTTCAAGAGATTACATAGCAGACTAAATTAAAATTACTTGAAGATATTTCATTGGATTTATATAAAATTCATAAAGCAGGTTATATTCATTCGGACTTTCATGGTGGTAATATTTTACAAATTAGGGATGTTAGAAAAACTATTCGATCTTATATCTCAGACATGGGATTGTCTAGAAGGAAAGATGAAAATGATTCAGAAAATATTTATGGTGTCATGCTATACGTTGCACCTGAAGTCCTGTAAGGAAAGCCGCTCACACAAGCTGTTGATATTTATAGTTTTGGAGTTGTCATGACAGAAATGTCAACCAGGCAAAGGCCCTTTGATGGTGAACTATTTAGCATGGATCTTGCCATTAAGATTATTAATGGACTGCGGCCTAGGTTTTCACCTAGAACTCCTGATTGCTATATTGAATTTGCTAAATAATGCATGGATTCGGATCCACTAAAATGACCTACCATTGAGGAAGTTTTAAGAAAATTCAATGAATGGAATGAAAGCATGGAAAGTTTAGATGCTTTAAATGAACTTAAGAAGCAATTTTTGGATGCTGATAAAATAGTAAAAAATATGCCAATTATTTCTTCAAAACATCCTAATTATATGTATACTAGCAAAATTATCAATACACAAAGAATATTGAGTGTGATTGAAGGTATATCTTCGAAAAATTATCTTCGTTATTATTATTTAAACTAATTACTCTATATGAATAATCTTAGAAAGTAGACCTATTGATTCTGTTGAAGTTCCTGTTGTAAGTACTTTTCAAACTTATAGATTAATAATTAAATAAATTTATTATTTATTTTATGTTTTGTATTTAGATTATTGACTTTAATATATGAATTATATTTTAATGGATTGGATTTACCTATACTAAACTAGTATATTGTATTAGTTTTAGTAACCTTTTAAATACAATTATCTAGTAATTTAATAATTATTTATAATTTTAAATAGATTATAATTTGTTAGATATTGGGCATTATATAAATAAGTTTAATAGTTCAAGTATTTTTTTTAATTTTATATAATTTTTTAAAAAAAATTTTTAATTTTGATAAATTTTTTATTTAAATTTTAATAGTAATTATATAATAAAGATATTGTTAAAGATATACAGAACTAGTACAGTAATATTATACAAAAATTTCAGGTTTTTAAAAAATTTTTCTTACAATTTTATTATTAATAAAAAAAAATTTTGTTAAACAATTTTTTGAATAATTATAAAATGAATTAATGTACATATACTAATAGGATACATTAAATTTTTATAATCTTTATTTTTATTATATGATATATACAAAAACAGTAATTCTGATATGTTTATATTAGTTTAGAGTTAGATAAAACTATATTTTATTTTGATATTGAGGTGAGGCCTTGCTCATATCTTTATTAGTAATTTTAAAAATAATAACTACATAAAATATAGAAATACTACTATTTGTATAAGTACAAATAAAAACAAAAATTATATGCAAGAATAGAAGCTTAGACACATTTATCTGTGATCTAAATCCACTAGAGTGATTAAAGACTTATCTAGATTTTAAAGATAAAATGAAAGTCAAAGTTGTATTATACTTAATCTAGTATTTATATCAATTATTGATTTTTCCTTTAGCTCGGCTTACAAGAGAACAAGTATCTGAGTAAGAATGTAATTGGTTTGCTGTTTCACATTGGCAAGAGTATATGTAGTTAATTTGAAAGCGTTTTTTCCTATTAACAGTTAATAATGAATTTTCTGACTTGAAATAGAGGTATATTATCTGTTGTTATTTTTATAATTAGAGAAATTAATGCAGTAAAGTTTCTAAAATTGATTGTATATTTGTTTGTTAACATTTAATAATAATTTAATAATAATATAGAATGCTTGTTTATAAGGTACAGTTATCCTTCTCTATAGTCACCTCCTATATAGTTACACCCTCTTTATAAGCACCATTTTTTTAAAAAATTATTGGCAATTTATTTATTAAAAATTTTATAATCACATCATTTTTATATAAAACAAATCACGTGGTTATAGAAGAGGATGATTGTATATAAAAATTGGATGATTGTATATAAAAATTTGTATGGTTTGCACTATGAAGTTAGGAATTAAATCTTTAATTGTAAGTTCTAAGTAATATGATGAAGATGATATTGTTACAGCATAATGTTGTAATTGATAAATAAGTTTATCCTTCTGGTCTGTTAACAAATTTAGTTTGATAAAATTGATATAATTATTAATACCAGTATTGATTATATGTTAAAGTAGTATTGGATTAGAACATTTAAGCCAATGTAAGAAAGAATCTAATGCTCTACAATAGAAACAGTTAGTATTCTGAATGATAGTAGAATAAAGAATATAGTAATGTTAGTAAGTAGATAATTCATTTAGTAGAGTTTTGATTTTGAATGATTTGAGTTGATTGAGTTTGAAGTTGTGATATTATAGATAGATTTATAGTTATGGTTAAAGTATAACTAGATAAATTGCCAATCAGTTCTGTCACTTGTTTAAGACCATTGTTTATTGCATTGCTAAGATGACCACATAACTAAAATATAAGATTTACAAGTAGTTTTAAAAAAGATCGAGTTGATTGTTTAACAAAGAATTTTTCTTCTTCATATTGTAATATGTGATATAGATTATAAATATTAGTATAATTAAATTCAAGGTATAAAGTAGCAATATGTTGTTTAGCAAGAGAGTCTGCTAAATTGAAAATTTTATCTGTATGGGCTTAAACTTTGTGAAAAGTTATATGTAATAAATAAGATTTTATAATATTAAAAAGTATATGCCATAATGATCAGGCATTAAATTTAAAAAGTTTATTTGGGTTAAAGGTAGAAGCTATAAGTTTGTGATATTTAGAAATAACAGATTGAGAGTCTGTAAAATATTAATTACAGAATTACAAAAGGCAGTAGAATAGCTAATAAAATAGCAAAGAGTTATGTCTTGTAAAAAGATAGCTATAGTTTAATTTAAGCATTAAAATGACAGGTTATTTGATTGTCATTATTAACTTGAATTTAGCCAATTTTCATAGAGCATTGGCTAGTACCAATATTAATAACAGATCTATTAGTAAAGAAGTTAAATAGATTAGAGATCAAGTTATTAATTAATATTTCTTCAAGTTTGTTTTTTATTTTTTTGGTGTAAAAAATTAAAGTTACAATTAAGTCTATTAATGGAATAGTAGGCAGTGTTGGTAAAACCAGATCTGATAATGGGTATTTAATAGCTATAAATAAGATAAGGTTCATATAATTGACATTAAACTTGAGTTGGTTGTTAAATGTTCTTCTAAAGAATTTGGCAGTTGTATTTATAGATATTTTTAAAGTACAAACTGAATCTAATTAATTAGAATTGAAATGGCATTCTGAACAGGGTGAACAATTGATTGATAGAAGTGAGCAACAATTAGTGGTACTGAAATCAAAATTTGTTTGCCAATATGTAATAAAAACTTTTTTAGTATTTGGATACTGTTTATAGATTTTCCCAAAAAGATTTTTTTGTCATTAATAGTAATTATCCAGGATTTAGATTTTTTTAAAGATATAATAACTAATAGCAAAGACATTAGTTTCTGTTTGTTGATACTGATTAAGTAGTATATGATTATATTTATCTTCAAGTACTAGATCTTCTAATATACTAAACCATAAAAGTAATTTACCTTTGGGGATATGTTTGAGTCTAGGAAATAGAAATGTTCAATCTAGTAGATTTATATTGTCTGCTGTGCAGAGTTGTTCAAGATAAAAAATTTTATGTTTTCTAGGTTGTTATTTAAAGGTAATATATTTGAGATTTTTTAAGAATTGTTTCTAGAGGTCTAAAACTAATATATTGCAACATTCTGACCCTATAATTAATGGACCCAACAAATTCACCCTTAATTGCAAAATCATACAACTCCTTGCTCACTTACAATTAAATATCACAACTAATTCTAATTTTTTATGACCTCATAACTATTCAGTATAATTTACAACTGACTACAGGTAATATAAAAAGTGAAATCCTATTCATTAAAGTAAAATATTGCAAATCAGAAGAAAAACCATCATCAGCAGCATCATACTCATCATTAGAAGTGTCATTATCACTAGCAATCATAGTGTAAACTATTCTTTTTTTTTAAAAAATATATATATATATGAAAATTTACAAAGAACTTCTTTAGAAGTTCATTGAACCTTATTGTTTTTGTTTGCGGCAAAGATATATCAAATACAGGTGTTGCAGTTACATGTGCATGCATTGCGCCACAAACAATAGGGGTAATATTATTAAATTTTAATAGTAGTGTGAAAAATTTGCTGAGAATCAGAAATTCGGGGCAAATTTCCCTGAATATGGATTAAGGGATAATTGATCTTTCTCAAACATTTAATGACACATCTCAGATTGATCTGACTAATGTATTTGCGCTCGATAGCCATAAAGAAACTTTTCAGCAATATTTTTTTGGATATGATATTGGATGTGGATCAATATTTTGACAATTCGATTTTCCTAAGTACGCAAGAAAATACTGAAAAACCTCTTGAATTATCAGATATTAATTAAATGATGCATTAGCGATTCAAAATCGAGGATTTACTTATTACCTGTCAAATAAATATGAAGAATCTCTTAAATATTTTAACAGGACATTATAAATTAAGCTGAATAATGCACCGTATTGGGATACCATGGTGTTACTTATATGAAACTAAAATGATATGAAGAATCACTCGTAGACCTTAATTGAGTATTAGAACTTAATCCGAATAATTATTTTACGCTTAGTAATCGTGGATTTATTTATTATATGCTAAGGCAGAGTTTGATAAGGCTTTAGGAATTAAGCCAAATAGTTATTCTGCACTTAATTTTCATGTTGCTACTTATAGAATTTTAGGTCTATACAAAGAATCAATTACTGACTTTAGTAAGGTGTTATAGATTAATAAAGATAACGTTTTTGCTCTTTGTAACCGTGGTATCGCTTTTTATAAATTATTAGGCAAATATGAAGAATCACTTATCGAGTTAATAAAAGCACTTCACAAGAATACTTTGCTGACTTATTTGACTCTTAGGGAGAATAATCTCGGATTGGAAGGAGGATAAATATTAGCAGGTGTGCTTTGCGAGAACACCATGTTGAAAAGTTTAGATATTGGAAAGAATGACCTTGGTGTAGAAGGTGCTTGATTCAGAAGGTGGAAAAGTACAGCCAGACCTCTCTAAGTGCACGTCCTTGGGACCACAATTTAACAACATGCATTTAGAGAACAATAAAAAAAAGTGCACTTATAGAGGTCAAGTATATATTTGGGCAAGAATCTGAGCGCGCATTTAGAGAGGGTGTGCACTTAGAGAAGGTGCATTTAGAGAAGTCTGACTGTATTAGCTGATGCACTTTGCAAGAATATCAAGCTGTCTTTTTTGAACCTCTCTTATAATGATCTTGGATCAGTAGGAAGAAAAGTATCGGCCGATGCACTTTTGCAAGAACACCACTCTGACTTCTTTGAATCCTCGCTATAATAATCTTAAATCTGAAGGAGGAAAAGTCATTAGCAAATGCATTTTGTAAGAATAATGCTTTGAAAGAGTTGGATCTTTATAACAATAAGATTGGATCAGGAGCATTAGTCAATACACTTTGCTAAAACACCACGCTGACCTCTTTGGGTCTTGAATATAATAAATTTGGTTCAGAAGTCGGAATAGCATTAGCAGATGACACTTTGCAAAAACAACTACGTTGAAAGATTTGGTAATTTTCTTGGATCAGAATGAGGAAAAGCATAAGCAAATGCACTTTGCATAAACACCATGCTGACTTCTTTGAATCTCGAATATAATAATGTTGGATCATAAGGTGGAAAAGCATTAGCAAGTGCACTTTACAAAAGCACCACATTGATTGATTTGAATCTTAATTTTAATAAACTTGGATCAGACGGAGGTAAAGCATTAGCAGAAGTGCTTTGCAAAAACAATACTCTGCAAGAATTGTGTATTCATGATAATGATATTAATTTTATTATAAAATCTAATTATCCAAATATTAGAATAGAGCAATAAATTCTTAATAAAATTGTATATAATGTAAATATGAATGCAATATAACACAATGTAATGTAAAATGATGATAAAATCAATTTCATAAAGCTACGTAATAAAATTTAAAGCATCAAATAGTTTTATCCCTTAAATCGTAATCTGATGCAGGCAAATTTGCCTGCAAAATTTATAAATTCATTAGCAGTCTGCCATTGAAATTAATACGTAAATAAAAAAAAAGTTTATCTTCTAAAATTTTATGCTTAATAAAAAGCTTGCAATAAAGATAAGGATTGATAAAAAAAAAGTGCAATATCTATAGCATCCAAGAAAAATTATTGAAATTATAAAATAATATTACAGTTATTATCACGAATTGAGACAATGGATAACTGAATTGATAACTTGTTGATTCCAGCTCAGTAACTTATCGATTCTGTTATGCCTAAAATCTATAGTAGTAGTCATGATAGAAAGAAAATATAATAAAATCTTAACTATTTAAATTAGTAATTATCATTTTACATGCGCATTAATAGCTATTCTCATAAATTCTGTGGCAACTGATTAATCGATAGTTATTTAACCGAATTTTGCAAAATTTGCGCATTTTATCAATAATATTGTAATACGTTGCAAATATGTTGTGTCACAGTTCTGTTTAACATGATGTTTGAATGAGCACATATATTAGAAATGGACAGTACTAGTATTTTGAGCAGTTATTACAATTTTTAATTCATTAGCATTATCCATTAATTCGTAAAAATGACTAACGAAATTACTTAAAGTTCAGTTAAAGATTTTTCAAATTTACTTGAAAATTCAAGTTTTGATGTAAGAATTAAAGTTGGTGAAGAACCAGATATTAAAGTATTTGAAGCACACTATATAGTCTTATCATCAAAATCAAGATATTTCAAAAATGCGTTATCATCGCGGTGGGCAAAGAAGGAAGATGGAATCATCATTTTTAATAAACCTAATATTTTACCATCTGTATTTGAAATTCTCATAAAGTAAGTTTATATTTTGATAATTGTAATAGTAAATAAAAAAATTCTAAGGTGTAAATCTAAAATGGTAATTTGTTTCCGTTAAATGAATAGCTATATTTATACAGAAACATTTTTAATTAAGAATAATATTAGTTTTATTGAAATTTTTATAGCAGCTGATGAGATTGAATTACTTGAAGTTAATCAACTAGCTAAAAAACAGTTGCTTGAATTTGAATCAGCTTGGAAATTTCCAAAAGATTTTATTACAATATGTAAACATGATGTTTTCACAGATTTATATAAAATTGCATTAGAACTTGTATGTAGAAATCCTAGAGTCATTTTTGAATCGAATGAGTTCCTAAAAATGGAGGAAGATATTGTAATCCGACTTTTAAAATGTGAAGATCTTAGATTAGAAGAATTTGAAATCTGGAAATATTTAATTAAATGGGGAATCAAAAATACAGATTTTTCTTTAAATAATGATTTGAATAAATGGACGCAATCAGATTTTGTAGAACTTGAAAAGCCTTTACATAATTTTATTCCTCATATTAGAATTTTCTAAATATCATATTATGAAATTTATTTAGTTGTTACTCAATATAAAAAACTTCTGCCTGATAATCTTCTCGATGAACTTTATCAATATTTTTTAAGTTATCCATCTAATATTTTACCAAAAAGAGAATCAGCATATCCTTTCAATTCTAAAATTATTAGTGCTAAAGATGCAGCATTAATAGCAAGTTGGATTGATAAAGAACAAGAAGGGCGCTATCATTTTAAAGATATACCTTTTAAATTTAATCTAATTTATCGTGCAAGCCTTGAAGATTTTAGCATTGATAAGTTTCATAGCAAATGCGATAATAAAGGACCAACAGTTATTATAATTAAAGTTCGAAACTCTGGAGAAATCATTGGTGGATATAATCCATTAAATTGGCGCAGTACGGAATTAATGAAAAATAGAAATTTATCATCTAGCGTCTACAATGATTATAAATGCAAAACATTAAGAAGTTTTATATTTTCATTATTTTTATTATCAAATATAACAATTCTCAAATTAAGTCATGTCACTTCTAAAACAGAAGCAATTATTTGGTCTATAGATAAAGGACCATGTTTTGGTTTACAAAATTTGTGAATATTGTATAATCATTTGCAGAATGATGCTGCTAGTATATATAAAAAACACTCTTATAATGTAGGAATTATTGACAAAGATACTTTTGAAATTGAGGAATATGAAATATTTCAAATTACCGATAAAAAATTTTTACTTAAAATATTTAATCCTATTGTGAAAAGATGGAAAAGATGTGGAATATGTAAATTATTTAAGAATATTATATGTGGACTATGTAAATTATTTAAGAATTTTATATGTAGGCTATGTGAATTACTTAAGAATCCTATTTTTTATTGTGCATTACTCAGTATTTGTTACTTTGCATCCTTTATGACATCTGCATTTGTTAATGTAAAAGTTCTAGCGTTATTACTGTCTATTATTATTATTATCATATATATGTATTTGTTGGTAATTGTGTCAGTACGTTGTGTTTATATAAGATGGTGGCGTTATACTTTTATCCTTATAGAAATTATCATGTTCCTTTTTCTGGTGTTTGAGATATCTGAATTGATTAGTGGCACTGCTCTAGCGAAAATTCTTTTGGCATTATCTTCTGCAGTTATTACAGTTATATTAATATCAGGATTAATTGCTATGATGGTACTGTATTTCTGTTTTTAGTGAT
>CAJVPZ010002432.1:0-12430 GCA_910592135.1 Racocetra fulgida | reverse complement strand
TCAAATTCAAAATGCTACGCCAAACTTCGGGGAGTCGCCCTGGTATATCCGCTATACATCATTGGTTTCACCTTAAAAGTACAAGAAACGCCTTATCTGAAAATAAACTAATATTAGAAACTAGTATATAAAACATATAAAAAAACTACGGGTTTATTAGTGTTTTAGACTAAGCTAAAACTTGCCTTGTATTCTGCGAAACACTTTATTAATAGATTATTTTAGACCAGAATGAACTAGAACAAGATATGAGTCGTTATGGTATTCATTTATTATTATAGAAAAAATTGATTTGCGTCCACATGATACACATACATGTGATGTTGTGATTGATTGATTTTGATTGATTGATTAACGCAGATATTTACCATTTTGTGAATCCCATAATTCTCCTAAATTTATAAATAAAGGATGAAAATCGTTGGTTTGTTCTCCATCTTTCCCACGAGGTACTCGCAGAACGTATAAACCTTTCGCCTTTTACTAAAGGTTTCCGTGTGGGTGCCTCATTGAAGTGGGCTTTTAAATTTTTGGAAAATTCCTATGGCAAAACCATAGGAGTTTTTTTTGTTTATTAAAGCGGTGTGGGTTGTGTGAAAAAAATAAAATATGTAATTTGTATAAAAAAAAAACAAAAAAACAATGGTGTGGATTTTAAAAAGTCACGAGATAATCGTTATACGAACTGACGGTTCTTAAAGTTCTTATTATTCGACTTAATATGAGTGTCGTTAAAAGAAAACCCGACAATTTAAATATGACTTATATTTAAATTTTCGGTTTTTCTTTTAGCGACACTCATATCCATCGACAAGCAAAAAATAAACCATAAATTTTTTTTAAAAAAACTTTATATTTGGAACTTTCAAAAGCTATCTGAAAACTGTTACGTTTTTTTTTGGTTAGGGGTATTTTGGCGAACTATGTATACACGTATTGATCTTCAAAATTACGTTACAATGTAAACATTTTATATTTTAATGTTTATATTCGATTCGTCTCAGTAAAACGAATCGGATGGTCCTAAAATTGGTCAATTTTAATCAGTGGATCGCAAGATATTATCAAAAATGTAAGTGCGCCAAAATACCCGACCCTCCCTTATATGTGTAAAATTTACAAAATGTTCTAAAGCTTTATGTTCGGTTTTTTACAGTTGATTAAGGGTTCGTAGTTTACTATGTCTTTACACCGATCCTAAAATAAAATGTTTTTAAAAGTTCGTTATATCCAAAATCGACTGTAGTTCGCATTGGTTATACTAAGAATAGTTAGAAGTATTTAGTTGTAAAACAAGTCATTATATTTTTTATGTATATAGTTTATATACCAGGATACTAGTTTGTGACTCATTATTTAATGTTTTTAAATGATTGATTTTGGTGTGCGTCAATAGCGATAGGTGTATAGTGTGAATAAGTTTACGTTTATGTATTTAAATAAGACATTTTTATACTTAATACCCGTGTGTAAATCAAACTTTGATCTTCAAAATCCTTGCAGAGTAAAATAGAAAATAAAATTTAAATATCATTTTCCACCAATGATTTTTTTTTTTTGCTGAGCGAGGCAGAATTATAGGTACTAACAATATTGCCATAACTTAGTTAAGATAGCATTACCATCGCAAATTTCTGAGCACTTGAATGCATTGCAATCTTTATAAAAATACTCACATATCGATTAGCGTTAATTAATTGTATAGCAACTATATACATAGTGAATGTCGTTTAATATTAAAAAAAAAAGGCGTTTAAACCTTATTTAGATGTAAATACTAAGATTTGTACAATGCACACCTGAAGAATTTATCATATACTAAAGTGGAACGAGGCCCAGATATCATGTGTTGGAGCTTTAGGTTTAAACATAGGAAATATGTATTTACATTATATATACTGACTAAAAAAAGAAAAAAAACGGAAACCTGAGTAGAATTTTCTAAACACGTTTTAATTAATCTAAGAGTTGTTTTTTAATATATACTTTATAGTGCAGAAAAAACTTGTATATGGATTTCAACGTAGTAGACTTGTTAACTTAATTTGTAATCTTCAACACAGCATGTATGTACAGTACGTAATAGATAAAAATAGGGATGTTTTTGGTTATTATATATAAGCCCAATTATATTAACGTGCAGTAATTGCCTGTGTACGTACGTACGTACGTACGTACGTAGCTAACTATTAAATTTAATAATAACAATATCTGATACGTATACGTAGTTACTATGTGTTATTATGCAGTTAATGTACAGTACGTACAGTACGTTAAGAGAGTTAAATTTCTGTACTGTAATTTTGATAAAATCGAATACGTAGTAATTTTTATCAATAAATAAACATAATATAATTAGTTATTGAAAAAAACCTGTTGCATATAATACGTATCTAAGTTTTTTTTTTAAAAAAAAGTAAATCAAATAAATACCGTCTTACAATTTTATATAATATTATGTAAAATCATATCGATTTTACTGGTTAATGGTTTAATAAAACCAGACCAAATCGACTAGTTCATTCCATTTAATTGTTCAAATAAGCGTATATGAATATACTTAGTTTAGCGCCTATCATATGTTCTTACTATGTTTTAGTGATAATTGCGATCACGTGGGGAACGATCTTGTTAACACGATCCTTGCCAATGTTACATTTGCCGAATTAAAAATTAGGATGTGGCTCAAACTATTTGGGACGACTCGAGCTATGTGACAATTAGAATCACATTAGGAATTCACAGCTTTATACGTGAGATTAATCATCACATTGCGTTGTTATCTTACGTCTCTGGGTAAAATATAGCAACGAGTTACATGATTAAATATTTCAAATTTTAGAATTAGATCAAAGTTTAAGGATTTTTGAGGGCACAGTTAATTAGCTAATATAATTGCATTTGTACCAGATATTTCTGTTTGTTTGTAATTTTACATTGTTTCTTGGAGTAAACTTTGTATTTAGCGATATTAAAAGAAATTGTCTTGTGCAAAAAAATAATAATAATAATTTTTTTTTTAAATATTTATTATTTATAAACAAATTTACTAACCAAGATTAATATTAGCATAATGCTTTGTACAGTACACTAGTTATTTCAACTGGGCATATACAAGTTCTAATTTCAGTGTTTACAATTTAAATGTTATTATTTTGAGAATTACGGCGTAACGGTAAATAGCATCATTGCCCAGTACCAGCCTTAAAGATAAGAAGCATTTAAAAAATCTTAAATGACAACTAATCAGACTTGAACGTATAATTTTTAAGATTACTACGTTTATAACGAGCTAAAAGTCTAAATAATTCAATTTTATAGTTTATTAAAGTCAAAAAAAAAAACTCGTCTTTTTTTACTCAATGCATGTATCAAATCAACCAATCAAATCTTAGAGTAACGTAATTTTCGTGAAAAAAAAAAATACTACAGTAGTATATACATATATGTACTAAACGGCATTTATGCATGACATAATCACAATGATAATGCAAATGCAGATGATTATAAAAGGGACGAAAAATTAAACGATCACAGCCACCAAATTTTGATTTTTTTCTCTTCGAAATAGTTTTCAAAATATATAGTTTTCAAAATAGTTTTCAAACTAGTTATAAAAGTTTTTATACAAATAAACAACGAATGAGAATAAAATTCTTTACAATATGTCGATAAACTTACTGTCAACAGAAATCCTGAAAGAGATTTTTGAAAATTTAATAATTACTGATACACGATCGTGTAATTCAGCTAGTAATTTACGACCATGTATATCGGTTAGTAGACATTGGTGTAAGATAGCAATTCCAGTTCTTTGGCGAGTACCAATTTATCCTGGTGACTATTCACCTGAGAAAACAACAAAACTTCTTGCAAGATCCTATTTACTATGTCTTCCCAAGAACAAAAAAGAAGATATTAAAAAGGAAGGAATATATTTCCCACCCGCACCACGTGGACGACCACCACTCTTTGATTATCCTGCATTTTTAAGAATCCTAGATTTTGATCGTATTTCAGAGATGGCAAAATTATGGATTATTCATCGAAGAACTTTGACAAAACCAAAGCAACATTACATTGACATATTGAAAAAAACTTTTTGTGATTTGTTTCTGGAACGAGCTGAGATGATTCATTTCGTTAATCATTCTGGAAATTTTGGTTTTGTAAAATCTTCTTTGTTTGATAAGAATGCTCCAAATTTACAAAAATTGAGAAAGATTCAATTTTTTGAAAAGGATGATGACTCTACTTTCATAGAAAACATTTCTGATGTTGCGAATAATCTTCAGCACATTATCGCGCAAAATAGAAGTTCTCGGATTTCTCCTTGCGCATGCAAAGCATTGGCTTCCCTTATTGAAAATCAAGGTGCACTGCAATATCTTGGTATCACTGGATATTATCAAAACATTTCAACAATCATTCAATCTATAAAAAGTCAAAAGAATTCTTTAGTAAAACTTGAACTATGCAACATCGACTTCCAATACTTTAATAATAATGCATTTGAGGCATTGACATGGTGTATTCACTTAAAATCTTTCGAAATTACGAATTGCAAAAGAACGAATGATACTTGTTTAAAGCCTTGGCCAAACATGTTTCCAAACTTACAAAAATTCAAGTTCATCAATAATATTTTTTATGATGTTGCATTTCCAAAATCCTTTATTGCCAAGATAATCGAATCTGCAAATCATAATCTTCGACACATTAAAATCACCTCTACAAGTCCACCACAAGAAGATAGATCCAAGATCGCAAATATCATTGTGGAAAATTGTAAAAATCTTCAACACTTATCATTCGTATCACTATCGAATTCGGAAATTATTTCTATTTTAGATTCATGTCAAAAATTGAAAGAACTAAAATTCTATACAGAAGATAACTTTGATGATTCAATCTTCTCAGAAATGGCGAAACATTTACCACCTACACTTCAATATTGGGATATTTCTATCGAAGCAACTAACTATTATCCATCTCCTAACGCTGTCAAATCATTTCTTGAAAATATCGCGACAAACTCTCTCAAGGTTTTTCATTTCACGAGCCTTTATTTCGGTGATCCTTTTTTGGAATGTGCTATCAAAAGGTTACTCGAACAGAAAGGAATCATGACTTCATTTACGGACGCAAATGTTGAACCCTTTTGATTTTGATACTATATACTTTATTATTTTTTTTTTTAAAAAAAAAAAATTCATGTTTATGTATGTAAAAAATTTGATGACGAGATGTAAGGTTGGTTTGGATATTTAAGGGATGGAAATTCACAAGAACGAATTAAAAAGCTTACAAATCAAATGAAAATAGTTTCCAGAAAGTATCAATAACTATAGGTTAATAAGGGGGGATTTTATTTGATTGACAAAGAACAATTCTTAACGAATATTTGATCAAAAGACATTCCTTTAAAAAAGGGAAGAAGGTTTGGAGATAAATCTTTGTGAGTTATAATATTTTTATTGTCACATTTTATTGCTATTGAGTTATCAAGATTTGTGAAATCTAATTTTACTCAAACACGTTATCTCTTATTTTTTTTAAAAAAAAATAATTAGATCACGAACGTAATGTTGGTTAATAAAATAATAGGTTATGTACATTAATAATTATCCAAATAATTTTTATTAAATGGTTTCTACAGAAGAATAAATAATAATAACGATAGTAGAGGTATTTGTATTAATTATCTTTTACAAAGGTTGTCTCGTAAAAATTAGTATTCATATACAATAATTTTAATACAATAATTTTAATGTGATTTTATCAAAATTACGCACTATGATAAATTGTAAAAATGATTTATTTATTTTTTTATTTATTTATTTTTACAAACTTCAACGTATATTCCTATACAATTTTTCTTGAATAATAAATTCAGCAACTGATTCAGGACAAAAATTATATAAGATATTTTTAATCATTTCTTCTCGTTCACCATAATCATCAGTTTCTTGTCGTTCTATATTCCATGCATCACTTACAGCTTTCCTAACATTAGTTGACGAAATTTTGGCCAATTCATCATCTAATTTCACCCCTATTAGTTTTCCACTTTCACCAATAATTTCTTTTATAATATCACTTTTAAAAAAATTTTCTTCAAATTCCCGTCCACCATATCCATCTCTATTAGCACAAATAATCTTACTAATTTCAAAGAATGAATTAAGTTCTTTATAAATGTTTGAATAATATTGAGGATTAAATAAACGTATTACAGTATCAAAACCTAGAATAAAGTAAAGAGAAACTTGAGGAGAATTATCAACGCCGTTAGAAGAATCAATGGAATGAGATGGTTTATTATTATTATTAATAAGATAAGATCGTATAGCTTTCGCCTTATCCATGAATAATGGATGAGTTATCACACCAGTAGCAATATTCTGAAGAGAATTGAATGTTGGTTCAGTCTTGATGATAGTAGAATTAATTTGTGATGCTAAAGATTCCATCATTAATAATCTATCCACTGGCCCGGCATCAGATGGTGATGGTGTTTTATCAGCATTTTTTATCGCATAAAGTAATAAACAGGCATCAAAAGGTACAAAATTATTATCAGGTTTTGAATTGGTTTGATTTTTTACGGATTGTAATAGTAATTGCATATGGGCTTTTGTGGGTGGATTAAATGATGAATCTAAAATCGCAATTTTTAATGTTGGATTATTTCGAGATTTATTAGTGGAATCTATTAAATAATAAGGCCAATTTGGAGAAGAGGTATAAGTTAATTTAAATAATGGCTGAGAAGGATTTAAATTTAATTCATTTTGTAATGATGAAAGTAAATTTTCTAAAGTTGCCCGTCTAGCTGCTCGATGTGCACACATCTTATAAAAGTTGTTAAAAAAAAATTATGTCGATATATATTCAATCTAGGTGATACACGTGCTTGGATCAACAATCAATCGTTATCGTTATGGATATGATATAAAAAAAAATTCTTACCATTATCGTTATCGTTATCGTTATCGTTTCTCCAAAGACCTGATTCAATGTCATCATCAAATTCCTCACAACCTCAACAATCTGAATATAAAGATTGCCTATCTTGTAAACTAGTGGGGTCTATAACTTTTATTGGATTAGGTTCTTACGCAATTTATAATAGTAAAAAAATTAAGTCAGATGTAGCACTTGGATTATCTCGATCTGCTCAATTTAAAAAAGTTGGATTAGGAGTTTTTGGAGTCGGTAAGTTTTTATATATATATATCAGTTTAAAAAATTGCATTCTTATTTGTAGTTTATGTAATCGCTAATATTAATTTCATAACTTGAAATTTGTTGTAAAAGTGAATATATTTGCTGGTTTATATCGTCTTTTTCAATAACATCTGTTAAGTTCTTGAAGAAACAACCAATAAACTTGATTATAGTTTAATTTATAATTCTTTGAATCATTAATTATTCTCCTGAAGTATGTAAACGTCATCTATTGAATTACCATAGAACGCTAACTTGGTGTGTTACAGAGTACGAAGTTTCTGAATACACAAATTATTGGTATGATATTTTAGTTAGTGTTTTACAATAACAGATAATTTTGAGCGAATCGATACAGGTTGGTTTGCTTAACGTACGTACGTACGTACGTACGTACACATCCACGTACTTTAGTGATACCTTATATTACGTAATTAGGTAATGCACTGCGTCATTAGATTACATAAAATATATTTAACAATCTGCAAATTCAAACCGTTCATTTATCTTGTACATACGGTGATATTTTACTTGGAATGAATAATTATATGTAATTAACATCTTATCTGAAATGGGCTTATCTAATCCTTGTCCGATCGATAATTCAGCTCAAAGTTCTGTTTCTCTTACTAGTTCTATCTTAACATCCATCATTAATCGATCCACACCAGATTTTAGCGGGGTTGATGATATTGATGTTGATATTACCGACTTGACTTATGATTCTGATGATGAAACTACTTCCGATGATGCTATAATTATAACCGATGATAACAACTCTAAAATAATATCTGATAATAGAAATGAATATAATGATGAAATTAATCTTTTAACCGATGATGAGTTAGAAAACGAAAATGAGGATGATGAAGATGATGATTTAGATGAAAGTGAAGATGAAGATAAAGAAACCAACATGGTTTGTCTTATTTATATATATTCTTCTCTATCAAAATTTAAATGGATTATATTTTTTAACTTTACCTTTTTTTTTAAAAAAAAAAAGAAACGAATGATGCACCATATGTTTTATATACAAAGAGTTTTGTCAATGCTCGTCCCTCAGGAATGAAGTGTATAATTGTTTTTTTTAACACATTAGTTAATTGGTTGATTGTAGAAATTAAATTTTATTTATTTTTATTTATTTTTAGCTAGAAATAATATTTTATATAAATATGTCCCTTTAGAATTTATTTAGTATTCACTGGAGGTCGATATGTTTTTAATTATTATTATATGATCTATAGAAAATTTCACCACAAATTTTAAAACTAAAATTAAACTTTAGTCACCACAAATTTTAAAACTAAAATTAAACTTTAGGGTTAGGTAAAGGTTAGGGTTTTTAAGGTGCTGGACACTTTTACTTAGTATACCAAATACCGATTATCAAAGCCGTTTGAGAAACAACATATCCGGTGAATTTCACCTCCGGTAAGCGTGCGTTAAAATCGTCCTATCGTTAATAGTTTTTATTTAAATATAATTAAATTAATAGTAGAGATATTATATATATATGGTTTGGTTTTAAATTAATAAACAAAATTAATCTTAAAACTAGCCTAAATCTCTATAATAAACCTGACAAAACCAAATCCCAAATAGATCAAGCTGAATTATTGTATTAATATTACAAGTTAATAAACTTTTAATATTGTTATATTAGCTTTCAAATTTGGTTTAACCTATCTAAAAATACTGCTAAAATTAAACTAAAATAGTAAAATAGTTTTATCATTTTATCAATAACCAATTAGTAAGTGTTCTTGGTAAAATAATGAATAGTGGAATGATAAAACTGGTAAAATAGTGAAGTAGTAAAACAGCAAAGCAGAAAAATTGATGCCAAAAGAAAACTTGTAACCAATGTTCTTTAAATTTTTTATTTTAATATTTGAAATCCAGTAATTGAATACTTGAAATTTTAATTTTATTCGAATTGTTGTATTAAATAATAAGTGCTCGATTAGAGTAGTGACAAATATTACGTTATATTTTTTTATTTATCTTCTTCCCCTTTCTCCCACATAAAAAAACTTTGATTGGATAGTTTATAAATTTATATTTATGATTTCGAAGACTCCTCTCTCCCTCAAAAAATTACATAATATTTGTCATTGCCTTTGCTGGATTCTAAGAAAATTTTTTTAGAAATGAAATATTCAAAGAACATGATTTGCAAGTTTTCTCTTGGTACCACTTATATATTAATAATGTGATTTAATTTTACAATTTCATTTTTCACTGTTTGCCGTTGCCATTTCGCGAGTAGCAAAGTGATAACACAAAATTTTTGCCTGTCCTGTGATTCTTACCTAATCCGATTGCAAGAAATCGCAAAACAACTCAAATTTGTAGTTTTCTGTTATTAAGTAAAAGTTTTCAGCACAAAAATTTAGATATATCGTCTTTATATTATTTAACACAAATATTGATGATTAGACGAAAATAAGGACTGCATCGTTGTTGGATTAGTTACAAAACCGATTGTTACAACTAAAGAGGCTGGCCACACAATCTTCCTCAATAGTGGTGAAATTATTCCTCAGTTACGACTGCGTACATAGAAAAAAACAACACAGATCAATTACGTATTATATTTGTTGTGTTACGATTATTGTATGGAAAATATCATATAACTCGAAAATTTTTGGGGGCAAATTTTGTTCTCATACATACAGTACATAAATCCAAAAACAACCTTAACGCTTAACATACACTAGTAGAGAAACTTTTTAGGTTGGTAATGCTAGAGCCCATGATTTCTAACTGGAACCTCTGGAAAAATATAGATGGCCAGTGGGATTTCAACGTTCAGTCAACACAATCAACAACACTGAATCCTGACTTTTATATCGAAAAATTAATGCAACTGTATTCTTGATCACTGGTTTTTTTTTGATTATATACCATTCTATTCGAGAATTTAAATAATCATTTATATGCTAAAAAGGAATGTTACTGCAAAATCTTTATCTGAACCGCCACAATCATTATGTGTAATCTTATCTACTGCAAAACTCTCGTGGATAAAGGACTTTATTGATATTAAAGGATTAGAAGCTCTGGAATATGTTCTTGAAAAGTATACTTTTGAAATTAAGAAAAGGTTTGTTGTTTATATATTACAGATTTATTATTTAATCAGATTACTAAGAATTGCTGGGAGTCCTTGTGATACCAATACCAAACCACCTAGGCTACTCTATAATAAGGGTTTCTGTCTATAGATGCAAAAGAAAAGTATATGTTAATCAAGCCATCTAGATTAGAAACATGAGGCAATCCAGGGTAAATGTTTTTGGTGTCTGCATAATAATTGAACTTTATTCAGACCAATTAGATTACTATCAAACTTGGAGAAAAAAGAAGTGTTCAAACTAGTCTATTTGAATTGAAAGTTTAGAAAAAGAAATCAGGATTACTAAATTACTGATGATATACTGTAAATTAAGTTTTAAGGTTTGGATAAATTTTGCAAGAGCAAAAGTAGATTATTTAGCAAAGTTTAAGTTAAACTAAAGTTAAACAAGAATAGAAACAAGAAAAAGTTTAAAATTAAAAAAAACTAAACTATAGACAAGATCTTGATCTGGTATTATAATATTTTCATATTGAATAAAATTTAAGCCATAAGTGGTGAATTATGGTTTATACATATTAACTAAAGTGCAAATCAAAAAATTATATAGTATAAAGTAAGAATATAGCAAGTTTTATCAGGTTTATCTTAAAAATAAAGAGGTTCTGTTCTTCTACTATAGTAGAAAGTATAAACTAAAATATAGTAATACTAAATTGCTATATAACAAAAAAAGATTTGAGATATCTATTTAAAGAAAATGATAGCAGCAGAGGTTGGCTTGAGATATAAGTTAGTAGTATCTAAGCAAATAAATAAAAGAATTTATCTGATAATATAATAACAATACTATTATATAGAAATCTAATTAGATAGCAGTTTCTGGTTTGAGATATAGGTTTTTTTATAGATTCTAGACATAATTATTAAAATATTTTAAAAAACTAATAATAGATATACTAAACTGAGAGATTATAAGAATCTACAATCTAAAAATTACTAACTTGGAAGGTATAGTAACAAAAAGATAAAAGATATAAAGAACATAAATATAGCTAAATATAGGGGATGCTTAAAGCTGGATCTATTATAAATTTAAATTAATATTAAGGCTAGGATTAGTTTAGAGCCTGTATGAACTAATATTAAAGAGTTTTTATATGTAAAATCATCTCCTCGACATTTTTTCTTAATGCACCAAGATAGATTTAGATATTAGTTTCTTGTATTTTTCATATTTTTTACTTTTTTTGCTTCGTCAAACTGATCTGTGTAAACAAAAATTGAAGATTTTGATTGGTCGTATATAATAGAAGATCTTGTGATGGACCTGGCTTTAAGCAACCCCTAAATATAGTAATAATAAAAGGCTATACAATCAGAAAATTTATCAAAAATAAACATTGAAGATCATATCTTTTATAATATAAAAATGTTAATTAGTAGATTCTAAATTTTACAGTACATAATATTAACTAATCAAATTAATCAAAAAATTTTATATATAAATAGCTTATTATTAGTGAAGCTATTAGTAAAGTTTTATTTTTTACTAAATTTCTAAATAATAACTACATTTTATTTAATAATTACTGTTTTTATAATTATTTAATACAATATAAGGTAAATGCAGGTATTTTGATGAAGTTAACACTTCTTACTAACAAAAGTCTGTTAAAAAACTTAAAGTTTTATATTTTTCATTTTTGAATTATACAAATTTAAATCTGCACCACAATTTAAAAAGAAAAAACTCACATTTTATATAAATTATTTGATAATGTTAATGTAACAATAATTTTTAACTTCTTTGTGCGTATTTTGACGAATCTAACAATCATTAACATTAATCTCTTAGATTGTAATAGAACACAAACAAATTTGCCTGTGTTTTTGCACTTTTTGGCTCTGATTTACTTTTATAAAAAACTAAAATAATTAAATAAAACTTTGTATAATTATATTTGAAAATAAGTATTACTTTTTTGTAGTATTTATTTTTAGATTATAAGAAAAAAATTTTAGCTTATTTATGAATCTAAAATATACAATTTTAAAAATAATTTATAAAGAAAAAATTTTTTAGTTTATCTATGACAAACTTTTTAAATATTA
>CAJVPZ010002431.1:0-12431 GCA_910592135.1 Racocetra fulgida | reverse complement strand
GTGAGTTGTACTATTAAAAACAATTTTGATCAAAAATTTGCAGGCAAATTTGCCTGCAAATCCTTTAAAGGGATAAAAAATAATAGTTTGATTTATTCACCTATAATGCAAATGTGAACTCCAAATTTTGGCGTAAACCGATTTCAACATAAGCCGCCACAATAACATTAAAAATGAAAAAAAGAAGATTCATAAATCAGTAAGAAAATTATATAATAATTACCCTCTGCTTAACATTTTTTCCCAGCTTCTCAACACATTGGTATAATTTCATTTCAATCAAATTATCAAATTTTGGAGTAGTACATTTGTCAAAAAATCCATAATTCGGATTTTGAGAAAAATAAACAAAGGAATTTTTTATACGTGATAAGTGTTTATCAAGTAAAAAAAAATCTAATTTAAGAAATATGCATTGTTATATATATTTGACAACAAAAATATAGATATAAAAAGAAAAAAATGTATGTACCAGCAGGTGGATCATAAAGGATTGTTTCGAGAAGTTCAAATTCTATGGAATTCATAAGTAAAAAACGATAATATAAAAAAAAAAAAAAAGGTTCTTAATCTCGAAAGATTCCTGAAGATCATGTATAAAGAAATTCAACAATGTAACGGTAATTGTATATATGCACGTGCTCATGAATATGATTACAATAATTAGATAGATGGCCAAGATAATAAAGGAAATGCTTGTCACCATGATGATTGCACAACTTGCATGAAATAATTCTATATAAATACGAAACATCTCCGACTAAATTCTTTCCATTTTAAATTCCTAGCGCGTATTGAAATGTCAAAGTTTAATCCTCTATATACCATTCTTGTCACAGTTATTGAGGGTTAGTATTTTTTTTAAAAAATTCTTAAAAATCATTATATTCTCAATTTTTAAAATTTAATTCATTTTTAAATAGGTCGATATTTTACACAAAACCCAAATTCGAAGCTCTATGTCGAATGTAGATTTATCGATGATACCCTTTCATTAATCAGTTCTGATTCAAATTACATTTTATTGACCGATACAGTAGAACAAACATCATTTCCAATATGGAATACTGAACTTGCTTGGGAGGTGGATCAAAAAACTTTGCTCATTCTTCGTTCCCAATGGGCACATTTAAAATTACAATGTTTTTCGGTAAATTCATCAGATAGAAGTGAATTGATTGGCTATTCTATGCTGGACCTGAGAACTGCATCGGATCGTCCTGGAAAAGAAAAATGGATTTCTCTTATTAATCCTAGAGTAAGGGGTCTTCATCCTGAAATTTACATCGGATTTTGTATATTACCAAATATGTCACCACCATCGACACCTACTCCTTTAGGATATGTGCCTAGTCCTTTGGGTAAATCAGTTGAAAACCTTTTTGATGTCCAAGATGATGCAATTAATAATGTAGAAGAAAGAAAATACGATAACGATGATTTATATCGAATCGGCACAGATGGATCGGAAATCTTCCTTTTTTCTATTACAATTAATTTTGGTGCTAATTTACACCTGTTATTGCAAGATACTATTTCGTTTATCACGCAGCAGCAGTTTCCCGAAGTCGATGAGCCTGGTCTTTCAACTCATGGTTACTTCTTTCAATATACAATTTTTGAAAGTACAATCACATCAACCAGATTTTATGACCTTACACATCCAAATATAATACCTGAAACGGCAACCTTTCGAATTCTTTCGTCTCTAAAAGATATGAAAGATTTTCTTGAAAAAGAATCTTCTTTAGTTGTTAATTTGTATCATGATGATCAAATAATCGGGTTTTCTGACATTCCCTTGAAAGGCCTTTTCGATTTAAAAACGGGTGAACCACGTTCTTTGGACAGAGTTTGTCCGATTTATAACACTAAAAGAGAATTACCTGTATCAGCAGATGTACAAATTGCAAGGATCGGACTCTACTTAACTCTTAAAAGAGAAAATACAGAAACATTAGTTGACAGTGAGCCATTAACTTCATCTCCAATTACCATTGAAAGATCACAATCAACACTCTCGGAGAATGTGGATCAAGCGCTTACCCGAGAGCAAAATAGCGAACATAAGTATAGCATTTTGATTGTTTTAGAATCGATCAAACTAAATAAGGACATCAAAAACATATTTATTATTTATAGTTATCCAGCGTTAGGTATTTCTAATAAATCAACACAGGTTATTCCGAATGTAGAAGCTGGTTTAGATGTAATATTAGTTAATGGAACTAATGCGATTGATGTTACAATGACTCAGCAGAGACTTAAAAGATATTTTGAAGCTGTACCTTTGCTTATGGAAATATGGCAAAATAATGAACCTAAAGATGTACAAATAGGAGTTGCCACATTACGTTTAGAGGAAGTTTTCTTATCTTTACCTACTATTGATGAAGAAAGCAAAGCAGAAGTTCAAACTTTTACTACTTTAACTCCGATAAAATCTGTAGGCTTAGTCACATCACGAGAAATGGGTCACATAAGTGTTTCCATAAGACTGGATGATCATGGAGAGAAACAAAAAACAATCTTGACAAATTCTAATAGTGGAACTAACTTATCCGAACTTCCCAACGGGACATCACCGGAAGAGTCTCATTCCATGGAAAGACAATCATCATCTCGTTCTTCTACATCATTATCAGTAACGAAAAATGATTGCGAAGGTTCTTCATCATGTATGTCAACATTTCGTTCAGATATATTCCAACAAGCCGAAGAAAACATTAAATTTACTAAAGAAGTACTTGCAGTCGAAAAGAAGAATGCTAAAAATCAAAGTTCACTTAAATCTAAAGTTCAACAACTGAAAGCAATAGATAGACAGTTACAACAATCCATTCTGTATTTTCAAACGCGAGATGAAAGTTTATTAAGAGCCGAAAAAGATTTTGATCGACGTTGGTTGGAACTAGACAGGCAATTTGAACAACGGAAAAAAGAAATGCAATTACAATTTCAAGCGGAAATACAAAACCTTAGAATTCAATTGGACTGTACAAAAAAGGCACAAAAACATTATGAAGCTCAATGGTTAAGAGCTTTACAGATTTTAGCTGGTACGCATGAAACAGAAAGTGAGGAAGCTATGTTTTGGAAAGGATTAAAAGAAACGGATCAATGTTGGTGGCAGGTTAAAAAAATGGCAGAAGAAGAGATCGAAGTTATAGATTATGAAAAGTCTGCGTTGGGTATATTAAAAGGAGAGATTGAAAGATTAAGAAAATCTTTTAGTAGTAATTGATTATTTAATTTTGGGGATTTACATGATTATTTTATTACCTATTATTTAACAAAATTCATTACCACAATAAAATTTGATTTTACTATTATATATGAATCCTTGCATTATTAATATTTGTAAATAATATATCACGACATTTTTTATGCAACAATTTACACAATTATTGACTCTAAATTACTGATAAAGTGTTGTATCTAAATAAGAAAAAAATAATTATGCCATTACTGTTGATTATTATGCATAAATAATATACTTCATAAGAATATTTTCTCATGAGAAAATAAAGTTCATTATTTGTTTTTTTTCCACGATAGAAAAAAGGCAATGTCAGATAATTTTAATCAAAGGGAAGGATTCAATACATTTGTTATGATTATCTTTGTAAATCTGGAGCTCATAAAGCAGCCAAAAATTATCATGATTATCTTCCGAAAGACTATCTTCTACAACTTTTTATCACTGGCCAAGAATCTAACCAAACATATCAATCTTATAATACAACCGTGACTAATATTGATACATCTCGAGTTATTGATGCTGACTCATCACTCCACCACCAATATTTACACCTAATCAAGCTTCAGAAGGTAATTCGACTTCAGATATAACCGAAAAAGACGAGATGAAAATTAATCGTTTGAATTATCAAAAAACGTTAGAATTTGAGAATCTGAAGAATAACATCATTCTAATCAAGAAATGAAAGCTGAACCTAAACCTATTCTTCATAAAAATATCAACGTTGATTCCTTTTGCGACAACACACGATCGATTCCGTATTTTACATATTATCAGATGAAGAACGTAAGGACGTGGATATCAATAAAATCACGGACAATATTATACAATGCACATGCCAACCTTATTCATAATTAATCCTCGACCATTTCACGCAAATGACCTGATCAATCAAGGAAATAATTCAACTCATGAAACAAAAAAAGGAAGAACGGCAACCTTATTCGTCCCACCAATAACACATGATGCACAAGATAATCCGATCTTAACCGTCATCTTTGCCAACTACAATTACCATTGGATGTCTTGAAGATTTTTTTCATGAGTGGTGGATGGTTTTTTTGGAAATTTTTGGTGACAAATACGAACGCCAAACTGGAATTTCATGTCAACATTAAAATTTTTATGTGATAATTATCTTATTATACTGCCTAATGCAAAATGCAAGAATGTTGTGACGTGTTTAGATATCGTTAATAAATAATCGGATATTAGATTATATATACAATATAGTAAGAGATGTAATAATATCTGTTTTTCCTTAACAGAACTAAAGCCATTATTTTTATTAAATATATATATGGCTTTTTGTGATAATACACAGATATTACATAGTTAATATCTAGTATAAAGTACAGATAACAAAATGATAATTAACTGTTATTATAGTAAATAAAGTTCAACCCAATACAGAGATGGGTTTTTTTTTCTTTGACGAATCATACCAATATGTAAGTACCGTCTTTTTTTTCTTTTTTTTTTTTCCTGTTAGAAAAATGTTTTGTTACAAGTAATCCTATCCGATACATGTTTACACAAAAATGTTTGAAATTTATATAATCAACTTTACAACTAATCTATTAAATGGAATCCATTCAGTCATTCTCTCATATACAATGCTTAGTTGAATTTCGTTAGATTAATATTATTGTGTAGGCTGTTGCTGCTGTTGCTGTTGCTGAGGTTGTTGAGGTTGCTGCCTTTGTTGTTGTTGTTGCTGTCTAGCATGAAATACTATATCCTGTGGCTGCATGCCTAAATAGATACAATTGTAATTCGATTTTATTTATTGTTTTCATAATCTTAACATCAGGCTAACCAAAAACTCACCTGGATTAGCAACTTGCGCTGTCTGTAATAATTGCATTCTACGACGAAAGTTGAGTATGTCTGAAGCAGATGGTTGTTGTTGCAGCATTGCGGCAGCAGCAGCCTGATTAACTTGTCTTTGAAGCATTTGCTGTTGCATATTTTGTTGCAAATTTTGTTGCAAATTTTGTTGCTGTTGTTGTTGCAATTGTTGCAACATTTGCATTGTTTGCTGCTGATGTATTTGTTGTAATGCCTGTGACTGCATCATTTGTTGTGTAACCTGAATTGGCTGCTGCTGTTGCTGTTGTTGACGCATTAACATTTGTTGTTGTTGCTGCATTAACTGCATTTGTAGTGTCGGGGCTTGTTGGGTTGATTGCGGTGTTTGCTGTGGCTGTGTTTGCGTTTGTTGTGGCTGAGAAGCAACAGTTACGCTTGTTGGCAATGGTGAGTCTAAGAAAAGTAAACCGACAAGTTTTAACCCTGTTGCCATCGTCCCTGTTGTAAAAAGGACTATTCCTCCGTTTGGATTAGGCGCATGAGAGAAACGTACGAAAGCAGCCTGATGTGATATAATAGAATTGCGTCTCATCATTAATTAATTTATTATATTCAATGTAAAAACGACGATGCTTACCAATTTTTTACTATCCAAAATACGCATTAACACCATAAATGTACTATGATTGTCTTGGGATGCTTGAGATGCTTGGGGGTTTGGAGTTGGCAGAAATGAAACAACATGAGGTTTTGGATTTTGTACAGCTGCAACATCTCTCATAAAGTCTTTCGCAAGATTTATACTGGAGATTTCCATTTTATCAGGCCAAATCTGTCTCATGCTAATAAATTTGTTTATTCAACAGATCAGAAACGGATATAAATCATTAAATTAAAATAGGTAATAATTAAAAATTCCTTACTAATCATTTATAGAATATGGACCAGTTTTTCGTTGATTGCCAGGAAAAGCAGTCACATGACAAGTAAGCTCGCGTTTTAGTCCAGTCTGTTGACTATTGGCCGACCATGCAATATGACCACTCCACAATGCGTTTACTTTCGGAGGCATATTCGGGAGAACTTGATTAATATTTGTCCCTAATGATACTGGAGGTTGCCCTACTGATGCACTGGTTGTGCTAGCAACTTGTATCTGGGCACCATTGTGACTCGAAGAGGCACTAGTACCAATAGAGTTAAGATTTGTAGAAGCCATAGTTTTTGCGGGAATTTGGACCCCAAGTGCTGAAGCTACAGATGTTCCGACAGTCGTTGTAGATATCTGTCCGCCTTGCGTCGATGTTGGTATGCTTGGTATATTAAGAGTTGGCGCAGAAAAACTAGTACTTGCAGTACCTAAAGTTTGTGGGTTTACGGTTCCTCCAACGGTGGGTGATGTCACAAAACAATTTATGGATTGTGCGTCAGAACTGAGTGCAGAAGGTGATGTCACAAAATTATTTATAGATTGCGAGCCGACAGTCACACGAGTAGCTGAATTATTTTGCCCCAATTGAGTCATCTTACTTCTCATTATAGCATCGGCAAGATTTTGTTGACTTGCAGCCAATTCATTCTGCAAAAATTGATTTTGTTGCCTCAACATTTGTTGCGTAGTATTATTTGCTACTTGTGTTCTAAGCAGCTGTCCATTTTGGCGTAGAGCTTGAGTATTATTAGCTGCCGCTGCTTGCGCCATTGTTATGAATTGACTACGTTGTTCTGGAGACATTGCATTCCATTGAGCCTGAAATTGAGCCTTCATAGCAGCAGCAGGAAATCTTGGTCCCATGGGCATTTGAGGTCGCATGGGTTGAGTGCCTGGAATTGGTATTGGTTGTTGTTGTATTGGTGCAGTACCTACTGGAGGAGGATGTTGAATTTGTATTGGCGTCGTTGGTTGTACAGACGGTTGTGTTTTTGCAGCATGTCCGAGCGCATCTTGTGGGATTGTCATTTGTGGTTGTATATTATTTATTGATGTCGAAGCCTTTGGAATTGTAGGATTAGATGCTTGAGATGGTTTAGAAGACGGTGGTTGTATAGGTTTAGCAATGGTCATAGATTCTTTTGGATTAGATGGGGTCTCCGTGGGTAGCGATTGTTGAACCGTTGAATTAGGCAATTGTTCGTCCGGTATTTCGAGTTTAACTCTTTTGCTTTCAGGTGATGAACTGGTCAAAGTTGATGATGGTGACTTGTCGTTATTGCTTGTGTCATTTGTTGATGTTGAAGTTTCACATTTCCTTTTTTTGTCAGATGCCGCTAATATTGGCAACACATTCAATTATTAATTAATTTATAATTACATGGAAAAAACCCCGATAAATTAACTTTAAGGAAAATTTACCTTCATTTGGTTGCGAGAATGTAAGTTTGAAATTAGCCAACTTTACGACATGTGAAGGAATTATGACCTCGGTAGCATTATGAACTTCTACATCTTGATTAACCTAAAAGATAATAATTAATGTATTAAAATATAAAAAAGAAACTAATAAAAAAAATCTTTAACGATGCATTGACATTACCTTATCAACAAGGTTTTCTAGCTCTGGAAAATCCCTTTCCGGCGTTATTAAAGAGAGATAAATGCATTGCTAAGGTAACAATAAATAGAAGTTATTAAGACATATAATGTATAAATGGACAATCATTTTATATTAGTTTATATGTATACTTGCCTTCTGCATCTCTTCCGCTATTTGTTGAATATTAAATTCATCGTACTTACTACTTATATTACGATGAACAGGATCAGGACAAGGATGGCTATTGGACACAAGAATGCAATGTCTTTTCGGTTGTGGTGCATCGGGTTCCATTTGTGATTTATGTAAGTCAAACATCTCGAAGAAGAAAAAAGAATCCTTAACAAACTGTGCGATATATATACACACACAGATAAAGTATAGTCTATTTATTATTTCATTACCTCAAGAGCTGCGACTAAACCTTCAGCTACTGCGTTTTCATATATGCCCCCATTTAAAAACTCTATTTCAGATATTAGCTCATCGAACCGCGTAAAACTTTCAAAATAATGAGATTTTACAGGTATAGTAGAATATGGTTCATAATGACCAAAGGTAACGAGACCACACTTCAAAACGGGCTATATTCAAAATGATATAATGATGTATCTGCTTTCTTATTCTGACTATTTGCATTTAAAAAAAGTATGTTGAGTTACAAACTCACCACTTTTTCTTTCTTTTCTTTATCCTCCTGTTCCCTAACGTATGGAGCTTTTAGGTGTCTACATTTATAGGTAAATACACAAAGTTTTTTTTTAATCTAAGTAATAAGTTGGCTACAGATAAGTTAGATCCTAAACCTCATAATTCCTCAAATTTTTAGATAAAGGCAGAAAGTGAAAACCTTTAACGGTCTTTGAACACTGTTCCGATACATAACCGAAGTTATATATTATATCCTTACTTTAGTATCGGCCTCAAATAAGTTCCAAAAATAGTTTCATAATGGTCTTCTAATCGATATGTTGCATCTAAGACAACTACAACTAGACACTCTGGTGGTATAGTGCTTTTACCCTTCTGCGTCATAGAAGTATATAAGCGCGCGAATAATGCTTAAAATTAATAACCGATAGCAATAAACTTCGGCGAAACAGTCAAAAAAAAAAGGCAAAAATGTATGAATTGTGATAAAGCCGCACACAGGTTGTGCTATTTTATAGATTCAACTAAAAAAACTAAAAAAAAACCTGAATGCACTGCACTCTGCCTAAACTAATAGAACTTCCATATAAAATGTAGAATGGAAACTAAAGGTTGTGGTACTACATAACGTTTACAATTTATTGTGCACAAGTGGCAATACGAACTTCCTTATTTGTTCTTTTAACAATGCTCTTAACACAAATCCGATGACTAAGTCACGAGTTGGCCTTCTTCACTACCCAAGCCCACTTTAGCACGTGATGATGTGATATTCTCGTTCGTTCGCATCACACCTAACTTCAGGATTCTTTGGTGTTACATGTAAGATACAGTGGCTTAATGCTTATTTATACCTATCAATGATCGAATTTAAATTGATATAATATTAATAAAAACTTTTTGGGTGTTGTGGGAATACAGATTTAGTAAGATGTTAATTTTCTTTGGCAAAAAGTGTTATGAAATGTACAGTAAAACCCACTGCGGACGTGTACCTAAACTCCGTTACGGCAAAATGAATTTTATGAAAATTTTAATCTAATATATTACGCAATTATAGTTTGTCATGGCAGGTTTAATGAAATATATCCTTTATACGTATGTAGGATCCTACTCTTATTTAGATATCTGATATATACATATAAAATTATACTGATAATTTATGTAAATGATAAAATTGTGTTAATTATCACATGGTATATAAAAACATATAAAAATTGATTTTTTTAATGGTTGTAATATCTGACAACCAATTTTTTGTTCCCGGTTAGTCCCATCACTAGGCAAAACTAAAGATTAAATTCAATACAAAATCTTTGATAAGAAATTTTGTACAATTTTTTTTTTAGTTTATATACTAGTCTTGTTTTTAGATTTGACTCTATAGTAACAAATTTGATCTAAATAGTTAAAATGAATTTTGCTTGCACCCGCGGCAATATCGCTATTTCTCAAGAATGGCCTAGTTAATTGGTGTCTGATGCACTAAGTAAAAATGTTCGGTCTCTAAAAAAACCTTAGCCAACCCTCTAAAATTTAGTTTTATATAGCTGTAAAATTTTATAAGCGTTGCTAATTTATCCCCTATTATAACTTAACGACGGCCTAAATAACCATGTTTAATACACTAAGTAAAAATGTTTAGCACTATAAAAAGCATTATTCTAGTCTTAACTCTAATCCTAATCCTAATTTTAACTTTATTTTTAGATCATTTTTAATTTATACCGGGGGATATTAATATCCGAGGTGCTATAACTCAAAAAACCGACTAAGAAACAGGGTTAGGTGCACTAAGTAAAAATGTTCAGAACCTCTCCAAAATCTTATATAATCTAAATTTTAATTATTATATCTGTCTTTATTGTAGCATAAAACTGCATCCTAATCCTAAATTTTAATAAAAACTATTATATCTCAAAAAACTGACTAAGAAACTGGGTTAGGTTACTGAGTAAAAATGTTCAGAACTCTCAAAACCTTGTATAATCTAAAATTTGAACTATTATATTTGATCTTTATTTTGGTATTAAATTGTACTTCCACTCTAAATTTTAGCAAAAACTATTTTTTATACTATATCCTATCATGAATAAGCACCCACATTGAATATAGTAGTGGGTGCTATTCATAATCAGCACTGTCTAAAAGTTTATCAAAATTTTATCTCATATGATATTCTGCTAATTAAACTATAGAAATAAATACAATGGGGTGCTTATTCATAATCAACAATTTTTGTTATATAGGATGCTTATTTGCAATAGATGTTTATTTATGATAGGATATAGTAATAAAATTGGAGACATATTTAGATATAAACAATTTTTAGTTTGCTTGATATTTTCTATAATAATTAATAAGTTATAAAGGCAATCATTAAATCATGTAGATTTAAATTTGCGAACTTTAGTCTTTATATATAGACAACTTTATGTAACTTTTTTAAGATATACTTTTTTTTATTTACTTAAAATTTTTTTTTATCAGATAATACTAAGTGTTTAATTCTTAATATTGTTTATCCTGAAGTATTATTATATAATTGGTATACTTAAATATTTGAAAGTTAAATTTTTAGAATTAATATTAAAATAAGATTTTTATTTATTTATAAACAAATTAATATTAATAATATAGTAATATATAGAACTTAATTAATATAATTAATAAAAAATACTTAGTAAATTTTGTTTATTTTATAAAATTTTATAATCTATACTAATTTTTATTATTATAAAATAATAATATTCAATATAATATATATGTAATTACATCAACTTTTCCTAACTATTGCTTATACCAGAACTCTCTAAAATACATACTGAGGGGTAAGATTTTATAAAAATTACTAAATATAAAAAGATCTATAAGAAAAAGTTAAAAATAAGCAAACTAATTACTATAAATAGAAATAATCTGTACAAAAAAACAAAAATAAACAAACTCTAATCTGATCTATTTATATATATTTTAGAGTCATCTTATACCAACTTTTTACCAAAAGCAAGTTGAAGACTCAAGACTAGAAGTTAACAACAATTTGAAATTTTTTTAATAGAACTGTTATCAGTGAAATCTTTAAATATAATATATTAAGAAGTAGACATTTCAAACAGTTTGTAAAGTCAAGCCTTGTTTTCTGCTATCTCTTAAATAAACTCTTCTTTGTGTTTAGTATCTAAACTAGAAGAGTTTTTAGAAACAGCAAGTAGAAAAAAAAACTGAAGATTGCTTAAAGATAGAAGATAATAAAGAATTCTTAAAACAACACTCCTTAGTTAAGAAACTCACAAAAACACAATAGCTTCTCACTATTATTTGGCTCTAAAATTTTTATCAAAAAGTAAAGAATTCAGCAAACCCCTCTAAAAAATTAGCATTATTTATTACTTTTATATTAGAAAACTAGATAATAACAAATAAATATATATAATTTAGTAAATACTCATAAGTTATGTGGAGTTTAAAATTCTTAATTCATAATGGTTCCCTTTATTAAACCTGATTGGTTAAATCTACAAATTTCAGTATCATCCATCTTAGCATCATTAATACAGTTAAATAACGCTTTCATATTGTTGACAACTTTAAATGTTCATATTAAATCTGTTGCCAATTTTGATATATTTGCGTTTACGTGAAGATTGCACTAAGCTATCAATAATATATAAAATGCCTTATACTTGGTGGTTGAAAAAGATCTGGCAAAATAATATGCAACAAATTTTTTCTGTATTTAAGAATAATGACTAATGCTAAATTATTCGTTCATTTAAACAAATGCTATAAATACCAAGATGATCTAAATATTATTTCACGGTAGACGATCATTCGCAGAGTGAAAACTTATTTCCAGATCTTTTTTTTCACACACTAACAAATCAATAATGAATAAATTAACAAATTAAAAGTACAGTGCAATATATAATTATCTTTTCTAAATAAAAAATTTAGTATCAGTATTAGACCTAAGGTTCTTTGCTGAAACTTGCAAATTAGCAACTTTAAAGCTATATTAAAATAACTATAAAATAACTATGTAGTTATTTTGTAGTAGCTATAGTTTTATATTTACTATATGTTAGCAATACACCTACTACTATTGACTACTACGTTACTACTATGCTACTACTATTTTACTATACTTTTACTATAATTTACTATTAGTG
>CAJVPZ010002430.1:0-12432 GCA_910592135.1 Racocetra fulgida | reverse complement strand
ATATACATAAAATGATTTCTGTTTACCAACAAACTGAATATAATAAAGGATATTGGCAAGATGGCCAAAGTGAAAAAAAAAGTTTAATTTTTTTTGATTTTAATTAACAATTATTTAATCAAATTTGATTTAAATTTGTAAAATTTTAATAAAAAAACTTTATAAAATTTGGTTAAATAGTTTGTGAAATACTTTTAATTAATATTAAAAAAACTTAAATAAAAATATAAAAATATCAAAAAAAATAAAAATATCAAAATCTTAAATATATTTATTTTTAATTTTTTTATAAATATTTTTTATATATTAAAAATTTTAGTTTTTTATATATATTTAGCCCAAAACCTAATACTTGTAAATAAATCTGCTATTATCATCCAGTTTTTGTAAAATTTATTCAAATTCTAGTATTTGCTTTATAATATATTTTTAGTATTTTACATAATAGTCTTTTACAGTTTTTTAAACTTTCAATTCAAATAACCCAAAAGAACTATAGTAAAAAATAGATTATACTAAAATAAAAAATATTAAGTTTAAAAGTTAAATCTTTATTTTAACTTTAATAGAATTCTAAATTCTAATTTTAAAAAAATCTTACTATATTTTATAAAATTAGATTTAATATTAAAATAAAATTTATTTTTTTAATAAAAATTAAATTATAATTTAAAATAAAATTTATAATTCTAATTAGAATTTTCACTATAATCTATTTTTACTATAATCTACAATAATAATTATAAACAATTTTTAGCTTCTAATTTTAAAAAGTATCTACAATAATATTATATGACGCTTCTCTATAAATTATGCAAAGCTTATGATAATATCTGTAAACGAATTATTGGTAATAATCAAGAACAGTACCATTTGGATATGTTCAAATAGCTCGCGAGAACATGCCACTGAGCCTATTAAGAGCTTGTACCAAGAATTATTAAGACGAAGATTAGGGCAAGAAGCTCTATTTCCAGAGTACCGGACGAGTATTATATGTTCAAAATGAATGAACAGCCCATTACGATTCTGGCCATTCAAAGTATGCAACAGCACGTGTAAGTTTCTATAAAGTTTCTATAAAAGCTTAAATGAGAATTTTATCACTATTTATTTATAATTTTTTTTTTTTACTCTTTAAAATCGTGATATAAACGCATGCCGTAATATTCGCCGTCTGTTCCTTTCTATGAATTCTAACAATGGTGAACAGTTAAAACACTTCTAGACGATCTAAATAAGGAGAAGGGCTGAAATGAAGATGAAAGAGTAATCGTTCGTCGTAGCTATATCGGGAATAAGTCGGGTGGGACTGATGACTGTATAACATGTCTGTAAAGTTATTGCTATTCATTTTTTTTAAATGTTCTACGTGTTAAACAAGGTTAGATTAGTAACATATTACCGTAAAGCGGGTGAAGCTTTAAAAAAAAAGGTTGAACCCTATTACGTTAATTTAGGTAATACTAAATTTGATCAATTCCCAAAATTTTTTTGGGTGATCAAGAATGACATAAAAAATTGGATATCTTTGATAAATTTCAAGAATATAAATTGAATATATAACTGAAGAATATGTCAGTCAATCAATGAATTATTCCAAATTGATACGGTGGATAATTTGTATGCTAACATGTAATGATATCATTATTTTTTTTACAACCTATCAAAGTCGCAACTCTAAGTAGGGACGACAATGATACTGAAACGATAGCGATGAGTCACAAAAAGAACATCATCATTAGGACAGAAATAACTGAATTGACTCGAACGTTAGTATAATGGATCGACGATTTGCAGTTATTATTACTATCAATGTTTTTAGAACACAATCTCAATTGATTCTATCTCAAGATTTGCTACAATATAAAAAGTTTCTTCTTTTTATAATTATTGCACCGCATTTAAGGGCCACATTCCCATATATAATATAATCATGCAATTAAAATAATTCAATCAATCATGCTGAATTTTTTTATAGTGGTAAAATTCGTTGACTAATGGCATCTTTGAAGTATACCAATACGTTTTCGTTATCTAACCTATTTTAAATTGAAGGTTTGAGTTACGTAATACTCGGATAATTTGGGAACCAATACTAATAATGGTTAAAGGGCTTTGATCAAGTTTTATCGCCAAATCTTGAGTTATGAACGATGGTCCTTGCGGTGATGTTTATGCATGCCAATATCAATAATTGTTGTTTTTTTTCTGTGGTTAACACCAAAGCATGACGATTTCTAGAATCAATTTTCTTAAACATAAAAAAGGTCATAACTGATTGATTGAAAATTCATCGCACCAACCAGAAAATTTATGATTTATTGATATAAAAATTTTTTAATGAATGCGATATTCACAATGACATATACATGCAAACACGCCTTTAAAAATTTATATCGTGAAATCATTGATCATCCCAGAAACCTATATATAGTTTTATTACATATGCACAGATTTAATATATTTATAAATAGATTAAAAAAAAAAAATATAAAAATAACAGTAAATAATAACAGTAAATATAATGATCACAAACTTTAAATTTTAAGTCTCAAATATCAATAGCGCGATAACTGTATGCAAAGTAACCATATTTTAATAAATGTGTTCAAAACTAAATCTTTCACATTGAAAAAAAAATTTCTTCCGTTAAAATATAGATTTTGACTATCAAAAAATGATTTCTTCAAACACGTTACTTTTCAATAAAAAACATTCTGTTTATTATAGAGAGAAACATCATTCTCTCTCTTTACCTTCACCTCCACCTTCACCTCATGAATCAGCATTGAAAGGATTATTTGGAATCAGTGAAGTGTTGCCTAAATTTGACGCCATCAATAATACATTGCTTAACTCACAACAAAATGAAACGTCAAATACTTTTTTTCCTTCTATAAAATGTTTATTAGATACACCAATCGACCATTTAGATAACAGTAGAAAAACAGAGTCGATAAATAAAACAACGCCATCACATTGTCTTTCTAGATTTTCATTATCAAATGCTAAGTCATCCCCACTTAAGACGAGCCACACGATACCTGAGTTAGTCTTTAATGATAATAGCTCGTCTTATTACACTAATCAGGATAAAAATAATATAAACACTTGTAGAACCTCTGTTAATCGGCAGCACAATAACTTTAGGAATCCTTATCTTCCCCAAGCCTCCAGCATAAGTTCATCTTTAATAACACCTAAAATTGAGGATCCTATTAACTCTCCAAAATTTTCATTCACGCAATCTCAGCCTACACTTGAACCTAAATCGTACGAGTTTCTTCCAGAAAAAGATACAGAATTTAAAACTCAAGAATTAAATGTTCAAAAATTAAATACTCAAGAGTTACATGCAGCTCAAAAGTTAAATACTCAAGAGTTACATGCAGCTCAAAAGTTAAATGCGTTACCAATTTATCAGTTATCAACAAAGAGACAACAACGTCCAAGAAGTATCCAAACTAAACGTTCAGGTACCTCTGCACCTCAACGCAAACGAAAGGGAAATAGCCTAGCTAGAGTAATGGCTGATCAAGGGCTTTTAGAATCAGTTTTCAATACTAATATTACTTCAAATGATATAAAGTCAGTTCGAATACCACCACCACTTCCGATGCAATTTGATGAATTAATGTCTAATATCAATGCGCTTGATCTTGATACTGATGCACTAGAAAAGATATCACCCGAAATTTCTTGGAAGGGACAGCCATTATCTATTGCACATTTACCTCATTATAACGCTTTGCACCCTACAGAAGCACGTATAGTGTCTGTTCTTCGTCTTACTCCAATACAATATCTAACTGGGAAGCATACGCTCATTTCAGCAGCTCATAGATACGCTCAAAAGGCACTCCCATTCAAGAAAAGTGATGCACAAAAGCTACTTCGAATTGATGTTAATAAAGCTAGTAAATTGTGGGAATTTTTTCATCAAGTTCATTGGATCTAAAATAATTTTATCGCAAGTAATAAAAAAAGGCTTTATTAGGTCACACTGGTGGTGTCTAACACCATAGTTGCTACCATCAAAGTACTCAAGTGATTAGCACTTGATGATGATGAACTAAGCAAAAATACTTAAACGTCCCAAAACACTTATTCCCCTTATCCTAAATTTTATTCTAAATTTTATTCTAAAATTTATCCTAAATTTTTATTCTAAATTTTATCCTAAATTTTTATCCTAAATTTTAGTGTAAACATATATATGGTGTTGAGCATTACTGGTGTGATTTACAGTAGAATTATTGAAAAAAATGAAAAAAAAAATACATTTATTTCGGGCATTATATTTTCATATAACGCCGACATATTCTGCAACTTTTTCTTGGCTCTGCTCATGTTACATTTCTGTAAATACGATTTAACTAATACATGTATAGATACAAATATTTCTTTTTCTATATATTTAAATTCGTGTAAAAAAAGTTCATATTTTCTGCAATAAATTTTCTTTTAAACATTGCACGTATCAAACATTAGTGACATTAAATAAAAGATAAATATGGCGTAACTTATTAGTACCGACAGTAATCTTTGTAATTGTTTTGTGTTTCAGAGAAAATTTTTTTCGTAGAATAGATTGAAAAAAGTTACTAGAATTTAATTGTTTTTTTCCAAATAAGCTTAATACCAATAACATTATTAGTCAGCATTCATTCATCAAACCTTAATTCCGGGTCCTCCGGTTTAGTTCCGGAAAATTTATTCAAAAATTGTTTCACGTGTGTTTTCTTGTATGAAATATATCTAACCGAATTAGCACATATATATATTAGCGTTAGTTACCTAGTGCATTAGTCCTTACATTCCCCTAAATGAGAGGTGACATTTCATATAATACACCAAATTTTTAAAAAACCGAATGGATGTATCGATCATTTAGTCATTATTTTAATGCCGGATTTGTTTCCCTATTATGGTATGGGGAGTAGACTTTTCTTAAAACTTTTACAAATAAGGAAATTTATAGAAGGCCAATGCGCAACTACGTTTAGGAATTTGAAATCAATTGCTCCTTAATTATCATAAAATGAGCCACTTACGAGCATGGACGTACATAAAAGCCAGTATACGATTTTTAGTAGTTTGTTTCATAAAATTGTACATAGCATATATTCTTGTTTACTTATCAGTTATAGTAAACAGTTGAAATATCTCTAGATTTCCTTGGCAATGAATTTTTTTTGTTGTGGTTACCCCATTTATCGTTATGACGACATTTTAGAGGTTTTAAATCTGGAAAAGTCCAAATTATCGCAAGGCTAAGAAAGTAATATTTGTTTTGCATAACGATAATACGTTACAGTACATCTGAAGTGTAAAAATATAACATATTAGGCAACAGATTGATGATCAAAGTTTCACTAAGTACTATATCAATAAATGAATATACTTGAATATACTTGAATATACTTTCTTTAAGTTATTCTGTGCAGTGCAAATTTCGCATAGATCCGTTCTTTTTTGTGTCAACTATAGTAATATTATTTAAAAAATGAGAATGGCTTATTCAAGAGAATTACAAAAAAATTATATAATTTTTGGGCACTTAGTAATTAAACATTTTTTTTCAACAAAATCGAACAAGACTAGTTAGTATCCCCGAATTGATCCTTGCAAATCTTTAACAAATATTTTTCCGATTGCATCTTATATAAAGTTTAGGCGCTAACTTTGAACAATTTTATAGCTTTAAAGAGAATGGTTAATAAAAAAATTGAAAAGTTCTCACATGATTTTGCACGTGTCACATTATTACGTGTAATTGGTAATTGAATCAATTGAATCTTATTGAATCTTATTTGAATCGTATTGAATCTTATTGAATCCTATTGAATCTTATTGAATCTTATTGAACCTTATTGAATCTTATTGAACCTTTTTACTAGAGGTACAATCAAATCAGAGTGTAAATATGTAATTTTTTGATTATCCCGGATCAACCCGACATAAGAAATCAACCCGACATAAGAAACGAATGTTTAATAAGCTTTGTGAAACTAATTAAAATTGAAAACGTATTTTATATAATTTTTAATCCTAATTTTCTAATTTTAATCCTAATTTTCATCCTAATTTTCATTCTAATTTTTAACATTCTAACTCAATTTTTTTATTTTTCGCCAAATTTCTCATTTCGGATTTGTATTACTCTCACAGATAAATATTTCATGAATGCACCTTCCATAAATGCAGCCTCAAAATCATAACACCTTCTAAATAAATTCTCTATAAATGCCTATAACGGCCTATAACGGCCCATAACGTTGATATTGTCTTTTTAGTCAATGGTTCAATTGGTGATGTTTGGCTATATATGGAACGATGTTTTGAATCCTTCTATCAGAAGCTACCTTTCCCCGTTGTACTAAAAGTTACTTTCGAGACTTTACAGGTCTCGTATAATCCATAAATTAACGGTCTAAAATTGGTAAAGAACTTCAATGATTTGTCAATGAAGACCTTCAGGGTTATTAAATTTAAAATTACGTTATGTAACTTACGTAAGTTACCATAAACTTACATCATAATTACGTAAGATATAATAATATTTATTAATTTAATAACTATGTTTAAATCTTAAATTGAAAATAATTTTTTTTAATAAAACATGAAAGAAATAATTCCTAATTCATAATCATATGTGTAAATCATTATTTTAGGTCATCAATTTTGTAAGTCACCAACATGGTAACTATGATAAGGGAAACACAATAGCGCCAAGCTTGTGAAAGCCGACGGATTTTCATGATCGATACATCTTATACCTTACAATCGCATGTACACATGAGCATAATTTTTGGATCCCTGTTCACCTGTCACATAATTTCTTTTGCATATTAATTGGTATCTTACCGACAGTGGTCTTATTCAAATCGGGAATATATGAATTGTTAGCAGGCAATACCAATTATCTGCTGTGTCATTGGAATTGATAAAACCGGCAAAATGGCCGGACCAAGCATAAAATTTGATGACTAATCTTTATTAAGAACAAATTTGTTTCGCATGGTTCTAATAAATTTTTCTTATCTTTTTTTAATTTATCTTTCTATAAATGTTATCTAATTTAATGTAAATTTTAATGTTTAAATGTCTCGTTAAAAGATCATGTGGGAAGCGCGATTTAAATTAAACGGTTATTTGTTTTTCCTGTCACCATGATCTGGTTTGTTTTTATTTGGTTACTCGTTGTTAATCATAAGACTATTCTTTAAAAAATAAAACTTGAAACTGTCTAATGTCCGTAATGTCGGTCTACCTTTATTAAACTCTTACAAGCAAGGAATTATAACTTATGATATTAAAAAAGTAAATATAGCATACACGTATATGCGTAATATAAACAGTAAAAAGTCACGTTTTTTACCCATTTGCATTAAAACTTGGTTGACATGGATTTCATTAATCAATTTAATCAATTTAATCAATTATATACAATTATATACAATTAAATACAATTAAATATAACTAATATGACAATAGGAACACGAATACTCCTTTGATCCATTTATCGTGCAGTTCATGCAAAAAATTCAATATTAATCATTAAAACATAAAAATGAAACCACAAAACAGGACTACACTATGCAACCCTAAATATAAATATCGTACCCTTTTGAGGTAAAGCTTCCACACATACTTGCATTTTTTTTGTAAATCCATGCAGCATAGCATAGTACAATAATTTATATTTTTAACCCCACATGCGTCGAATTCTCATTTTAACAAAAGAGATTACATTTTCAAAATATGGACAAATAATATTTCAGGGTTATTTTGAGGGACCTTTATTATAATAATATTATATAATAAGACGAAAATTTGAAAAAAAAAATGCGGTGTGATCATAAAATAAAAATATTGGTTAGTTAATTATTATATTTGATTGTTTCTTACTGTTTAGCAGGATTCAGACCATTTTCTCTGGTTATGACCAGTTATAATATTTACACAAAATAGATAATATTAATAAACCCAACAAAATTAATAACAAATTAATGCAAAGTCACATTACAAAAAAAATGAAAATTTTTCGCGGCGAATCATAATTAAAATTAATTATTTATGATCAGTTTATCAACAACCGGCATATTATCTGTAACACCAACAAATCAAACGATTGAAATATTACAAAAAACGAATTGAGTTGCATAATGTAATTAATTATACCCGGATTAAAAGTTAAAACAATTCGAGTACGAAAAAGACATTTACACCATCGAATCATTGATTTGCTTGGTTTACTTGATTTAATTTAGGTTCATTCAAACCTAAGTGAGACTAAGTGGGACTAAGTGGGACTAAGTGGGATTAAGTGGGATTAAGTGGGACTAAGTGGGACTAAGTGGGACTAAGTGAGAAGGGGTTAAGTGAGTGATAAACAGGTATCACACCATCCTGAATTTTAAATGTATGCTAATGATTTTTTAATTCACCGTTATATGAATACATGAAAATGATTTTTGTTACATTCTTCGTTAATCACGTTAATCACATAGGGTTAAATGTATGAGTGTATGAGATGATCAAACAAGAAATAAAATATTAATATATAAAATTAATGTTGCAAAGAATTAATGATAAAAATATAAAGGGAGAGCAGAATGTAGCAGGGTGTGTTTGAACTTTCAACTTTCTTTTGAATACGCACGACATTTGACGTCACGGATTTGTTGGTTACGCAAAGGGGTCATTATTATGCAAGAGATAGTTGAGATAATTGACGCGTATATTGGTGGTATGCTGGTGGTATGTTGGTGGTATATTGGTGGTATATTGGTGCTTGATGGGAAATGTCACGTATTCTTTAGAAAAACATTTTCAGACCGTTTTATCTGTCTATAAATGCTATGTAAAACCAAATTTAGAGATGTCTTTAGACATGTATTTAGGCATTTATTTAGACATTTATTTAGACATTTATTTAGAAATTTATTTAGACATTTATTTAGACATTTATTTAGACATGTATTTAGACATGTTAACAGAATTTCTTAATCCATTGTTGAATATAATTAGCAATCCAGTCTTCACGTGACAGAGGCGTTTAGGGGTTCAACTTTTTAGGTGACAAGAAAAAAAAAATGCAGATCAAGTCCAGAAGAAGATTTGGCGAAATTTCGAACACATTAGAAACATTAGAAACATTAGAAACATAAATATTTCGATCATGCATAAATTTAAAAGTATATAATATAAATGCTTAAATTTGCTCTAAAGAGCTCAGTCAAATCCGCATTTATTTATAACATTTATGCAAGATAAATGATTAACATTATTGCGGCATTGATGATAAGTAAATGTTTATTATAAGTATTTTTTGACAGAATATTAAATGAACTATATACGTAATCTTGATATTAGTGCATAAAATTTATTAAATTTATATTATTGTGTTCAACTGGATGAAGATATTAAAAATTCGACTTTCAGTTTGGTACAACAACCAAAAGTCGATCCGAAATGGTTATGAATAGATTTACGCAGAAATTGAATGAATATCATTGGTCAGATCACTTACTGGAACTTCAATGCGAATTTTATTTTGTGTTTGTGAAAAACAAAGTTGGAACATTATGTACGCGTATTTAATATAAATAAATCCACTGCTAGAAAAGGTTTACAAATTGTAAACGCACCTTCACAGTTGTGCTGAATGCGATACTTAATGCAGAAAGCCAACGCTGGCGAATTGCTCTTTCGGATATTATCACTGCGGAGATCGATTAATGAAAGTGTATTACGACATATGTATTACGGCATAAATTGGCAAGATTTTGTTTCATGATATTATTATAGCAAAACACGAGACTCTTATGTGAGATCCTCGTATGATGATGTTTAGAATTCATCACAATAATCACCTAATATTGATTGGTTCTGGTGATCTAACCCTCTTGGAACATATAACATTGTTTGTTATGCTAATTGGTCCCACAGCACTTTGATTTGTCCTAAGAATTTCCCCGTAATATTTATTGGTCCATTCTATATAACGGTGATAACATTTGTATCCTAATATCACATCATATATATATACATACACATATATATATCATTATATATATATCATATATATATATATATCATATATCATATATGTACGTAGTAGTTCACAATCCTTAGTTCCCGGACAATGAACTAAAGTATATGTAGTATATGTGCATTTAATTAAAAATTGATATTTAAAAAATGAATATTAATAATACTAATAAATATACTAATATCATTATACAATCACACAGTTTATTTTGAATGACATCTTGCCCATTTCTTCGGCATATTTCTTCGGCATAAATGTTGTGAGTCCAAAATTATGATTTGCAAACACTAAATAAAATAAGAATATTTGTTATTATATTTGTTATCTTGACTGGTTATATCACTACCGGTAATAACATAGTGACTGGCCTTTCTTGAAATAGTAATAAAAAAACAATTTCCGAATTCCTTCGTGTAATAAATTTGAATCATATTTCATCATATCCTAAAAATGATTGATTGGCGCAACGTCTTTTCCATTAAGTTTTTCTTGGGACTTGAGTAAATGCTATCACTTTTGAATTAACTGCTTACAGACGCCTCGATGCCTCTTATGTCAATATATTTCGGATAAAAAACAATTCAATAATTCCTTTTAAGATAATTCGGAAGCAATGATGGTCATTAATCGCTGAATTTATACAGTTTCACAATTTGATTATCCACCTACACCGAATTTATATGCGAAGCAGAGGAAAATATGCATTAATATCATTAATATCAGAATATATCACATCTGCAATTCAACAAAAATATATATTTATCATTTGAAACAAGGAAATTGGCGCCTCCTCACTAAAATTCAAGGATCCGAATACCCAACCGGACAAAGGTACCTTGAAACTTTTTTTTTTTTTTTGATGATTTTAAAACTTTATAATTGATCGATCATACATGCTAAATTCTGATAAAACTCATTAATCGCATATAAATTGCAGTTATTTTTGTAAGTACTGTAAATTTTATACTATTTATATAGTTTAAATTAAAAATCAATTCAATTTAATAGAATTTAATATAATATATTGTACTTTAAAATTTATAAAGGAAAATATTTATATAAAGATCTCATCATCTTCCCCAAGAATTCGCGTTTTCTCAACAGAATATCTTTTTAAGAATCAATTCATAAATTTAAATATTTTGATTTCTTGTAAATAAAAGTGGATTGTCTTTCTATTACTTTTCACTTTTCGCTTTATTATTTTCGCAAATTTTTTTTTTTTAAATAAAATATTGATAAATAAATAAATCCAAAGTTCTTTTGAAAAAAAAAATTTTTTTTTTTTAAACAAAATGTCAACTCCATATAAAAGTTTTCCTTTCATATCATCTATTATATCACCACCACCATCTCCTAAAAAATATCCGATCATTCTTCCTCCTCTGAAATTTCCTTTTGAATTTAGAAATGATGATACCGTCGATTCTACATCTCTTGAATCGGCAAAGCAACAAAATGCAGTTGAAAATTCTTTTCTCCCTCCTATAAAACAACAAAGTAAATACCGGATGCGTTTATTAGATGCTCCGACTGATCTCTTGGACTATATTGAAAAATCGAAACCAACAACTCGAACTCCACCATCACATTGTCTTTCTAGATTCTCTTTGTCTAACGCAAAGTCTTCTCCCCTTGAGTTGAATCATGTAGCTCCTCCGTTAACTCTTGGTGGTAACATTTCATCATATCCTATTGCGATGCCTATTAATCAAGATAAAAATGATCTAACCACTCATAAGATCTCGGCTGGTCGTAATCGAAATACTCGTAAGAATCCTTATCCTCTTAGAGCACCTACTATGAGTTCTCCAGGAATAACCTTTAAAGTTGATATGTACACACCCGTTTTAAAAGATCCTTTGGCGATTTTACGCAGTAATGAAGAACCTAAAAATAATACTAGTACATCAGAATTTTTTGGAATGTTGTCTCCACCAGCATCTGAACAATGCGAATCACAACCTTCTTCTCCTCCAGCTGAAGATGCAAACTTTAAAATTCAAGAGTCAAATTCATTACCAGTTCGTCAATTATTACCAAGAAAACCTAAACGTCCCAAGAACACTCAAACCAAGCGTTCAGGTACATCGGCACCTCAACGCAAGAGAAAAGGAAATAACATAACAAGAAAAGACAAAAGAAGAGATCACTTCGAACGATATTAAGTCAGTTCGAATACCTCCACCACCTTCAATGCAATTTGACGAATTAATGTCTAGCATCAATGCGCTTAGTCTCGACACTAGTATTTTAGAAAAGATGTCACCAGAAATTACTTGGAAGGGTCAACCGTTATCTATCGCACATTTACCTCATTATGATGCTTTACATCCTACAGAAGCACATGTGGTATCTGTTCTCCGTCTCAC
>CAJVPZ010002429.1:0-12433 GCA_910592135.1 Racocetra fulgida | reverse complement strand
AAGTACGACCGATGACAAACTCAAAATATGTTTGCCAAGCAACAATAGAAGACTTAATCACAATGTACCCAAATTATATATTAATGTAACAATAATTTGAAAATCGATATTACTAAATAATAAAAACCCGGTAATACAAATCCGACTATATCAAACTATGTTTGAGCCCTTAGTCTACCCAATCCTTCCCACTTATAGAGTGCATCACTATTTGACAGTGCAATATCTCGTGATCCTGTAATTGGATTTAGAGATGTTATTGGCTTCACTTGAAGCCAGCTTTAACCACAGTTTGAAGTCAAGCTAAAGTTAAGCCAAGCTAATAGTTTAAGCTATGACTTGAGCTATAGTTTAAAAATTGCTTAAAGTTATAAAAAAAAATATTAAAAAGTAACTATTAATTCTGGCTTTAATTATAGCTACTAGCTTAACATTGGCTTAGTTATAGCTTGACTATGGCTTTTTTGAGCTAAGCTATCTAAGCCAACAACATCTCTAATTAGATTTGAATAACTTTGGGTTTATTAAAATTGTCTTAAAGAGATAAACACAATAATGATAAAATTATTTTTAAAAAACTTCTAAATTAAAAGTTATTTAATCTTAATTGATGATTCGCCACTTAACAGGAAAATGATCTTAGTATAAATTACTATATAAATTACATATACCTGAAATCAGACGTTTGTTTAAGGAAAACTTTTTTTATTAAGTTAATCACTCTTTGTGCTTAAGAGACAATTATTAAGCTTATCGAGACGAATCTAACAATGATAAGATCATCAAAATCAGTTCAGTAGTTGCTGAGATATTGTTAAAAAATAATTGGTCAATTATATAAAATTTTTATAAAATTTCTATATAAACAATAGATATTTATGTAGAATTTTACATAGTCGACCAATCATTTTTAACAATATCTCAGCAACTATCAAACTGATTTTGATAATATTATTACTGTTAGAATTGTCTCGATAAGCTTAACAATTGTCTCTTAAGCAAGAAGAGTAATAAACTTAGTAAAAAAAAAAGTTTCTCTTAGATGAACACCAAATTTTGAGTATATATAATTTATATAGTAATTCATATTACATTACACTAAGGTTGTTTTCTTGCTAAATGGTGAATCATTAATTAAATTTTAAAAACTAGTTCTAATATAAATTCCAAAAATCAGTCTATATGTTAACTTTATAGGATATTATGTATTAAAAGAGTTTATTTAATAATTGTTTAAATTTTTTTTGTTTTTTGAATAAATATATATATACTGTATTTAATTAAAAGTTATTGTATTGTATTTTCTTTATAATAAGATACCTCTGAAAATAAACTACCTTTCTTTTTTGCTAAAAAACTTAAAAATATCTTTTACTTTAAAATAAGCTATCTAAATATAATTACTATTATTGCTATATATAAATATATATAATAATTAATAGTAATTAATTAAAATTTTTAAAAGAGTTTAGGTTCTGTAGCTTATTGATTAAGCTTTCAAACCCCACAAACAAAGTTAATGGTTCAAGTTAGGTTGGTAACAAATTTTCAAATTTGTTATTATAATCTATAATAAAGCTATGAATGTTTTATAGAATAGGTAGGCAAACTTTGCAAACTCTGCAACTCCGCTATTAAAAATTAATGATTACTAATTATTAGTGAAGCTTATTTCTTTTATTGCCTACCTATTCTATAAAATATCTGAAGCTATAATTGAATGTAAAGCTCTATGAAAAGTCCAAGTACAAGTATGGTTTTGGAATAGAAATCTCAGAAGAAGCCTTAATTATAGAGTGCAGGCATCATATGTGATAGCAGCATTACAGAAGATCTAGATTGTGAAAAATTACATAAATTAATTCTTTGGTTGAAGTGATCTAGAGGCAGTACCAACATCTCTTTGTTTTCTATTAAGCAATATCAAAATTTCTGCACCTAACTTGTAGGATATTTGTTTGGAAGAATGATTAACAGATTATGCAAATTAGTTCAATTAAGAAAGGCATTGGGTATTTGATTGAAAAAGTAATACAACACTACCAAAAACTAGAATGATGAAAGAAGTAGTGAATATGTGAAAGGGTTGTAATAAAGAAATGGCTTTATTTAAATTAGAAGCACTTCTAGTGTCATAAAATAGCTAGCTAAATAAGAAAATTATATAGAGTGCAAACTTGCTTAACCTAGTATATGCCAAGTCAAAAAGTTTTGGTTATATTTATAAAGAAATTTATAACAAAAGAAGCCAGAATATATCAATACAAATACAATACCAACTAATAGATTAGGTTCAAGCTAAAAGTCAAAGATGAATTAAAAATCTTTCTCTTAGTAATATGATGCAAGGCCTATAGTTAGAAGTAAAGTATCTGTTACTTAAAGAATTTTATAGTGTTAAACTAGTTTTTAACAAGATAGGTCATTAAAATAATCTATGAAATATAGTTTTGATAATATACAGATATATCATATAAAATTAGGCTGATCATAATATCTTTGATATTATTATAAATGATAATTGTCTTTTAACAATTAACATTGTACCTGCATATTACTGCATATTAACAAAAGGCAAACACCTTTGTTAATAGTTTTATTTAAATGAAAATCAGAATAAAATTTTTGTTTGTACAAACAAATGGGTTGTAATAAAGATCTTATGAAGGCTGAATGCTTTATAGTAGAAAAGCTCAAAAAAGAGGGCATGTCTGCTGCCAAAATTGTATGTATCCTTGGTAGATCAGATACTTCTGTTAAAAACTGTCTTAAATGATTACGTTTAACTAATAATTCTAATTATCTTAAAAGAAAGTCTAGTGATAGAAAACCATTTGTAAACAAGCGTTATAAACGTTTAATTATAAGAAAAGTAAAATCTAACCTCTCAATACGAAGAATGACAAAACGTTCTCTTGCTGCAGAATTCCAATCCCCCTCTATAGCCCCAAGTACCCTGATAAAAACATTAAAAAAATGGCTTTAAATCTTATATTGCATACAAAAATCATTCTTAACAAAAAAAGCACAACACAAATGTTATAATTGGGCCAAGGAACATAAAAATTAGTAAAGAAGATTGGTGACATGATTATGAACTGACGAATCATCTGTCAGCACTGACTCAAATAGAAAAATTCAAGTTTGATGTTACAAAGAAGAAGTATATAATCAAAGTTGTATACAAGCAACCATTAAAAGTGGTTGAAAATCAATTATGGTTTGGGGATATGTAAATGGATATAATTTATCCCATCTGGTTCACTGCTTACCATGTATGAATAGTGAAACATATGGAGAAATTATTGTGGATACTGTTTATCCCATAATTATGGCTACAAACAATGCAATATTTCAAGAAGACAGAGCAAAAATTCATATAAGTAAACCAGTAAAAAAATTAAAGCAGAGCTTGGAATTGTATCTATGAAATGGCCTCTGTATTCTTCAGACCTTAGTCCTATTGAGAATGTTTAGAGAGAAGTTAAATGTTGGATTCATAAAAACTTAAAGCCACATAATCAATCTGACTTAGAAGAGGCTATTACTGTGGTATGAAATAATGTTGCATTTAAAACAACTCTTCAGTTTATAGACTCAATGCCAGATAGAGTAAAGAAAGTTATTAAAAAAAAGGCTGTGAGATCAGTTGGTGATTATTCATAAAATAATAAAGTAAATTTGAAATATCATAGTGATATCTGATCGGTCTAATTTTGTGTAATGTGTCTGTACTATATAGAAAGTACAAACAGATTAGTTAGTAATACTATATTTAGAAAAAGAACATTAAGATCTGAGTGATACAAACTAATAGTGGTAGCAAAAACTTGGCTTAAGATATGGATTAGTAATACTTAGGAGAATAAGTGAGAGGCTTGTTGACAATGAAATATCAACTTCTTTATATAGTGACCCTAACTAGGTAACAAGTTTCTGACTTAAGATATGGGCTATATAAAGATTATTTGTACTTTCAATATATTATTGATATTTATAAGCATATCAAATTAGAAGCTTATAAGAAGCAAAATAACTTGATAGAACCAAATTAGAAGTTATAACTAGGTATAGTAAAACATAAAAGGAATATAATAATTACTAAAAATAGTTAGTTAAAAAGTGAAATCTAGAAAATCATATATAGAATATAGAAACATTAGTAGGTATAGGTCATAGATAACTGTTTAAATCTCTGTAGTTTATCTTATATTATATGAATTAATATATAATACTGCAATATAAGATGTAGTAAATAGAATATGGAAGCCCGCTTGAGAAGTCCTGAGTAGAGAGGTAGCACAGATCTTCAATAGCACTATATAAAGGATTATCATTTGGGAAACTAAACACTGAAACCAAACTGAATAAAAACCAAGTGTTTGGTAAGCACTATACCAACCAGGCCACCAGATTAGCCAGAGAAAAAAGAATTCATTCGAAATACCAGGGGACGTCTACTAGTTCCTCTCAGGCTATTTGGATTAAAAGTTTAGGGTACTAACGGTTGGCATCAAAGTACTGTTAATAGTCTATAAAGTATGTGCTGAGGTTTGGATGAACTTTGCAAATGCACAGAGTAGGTAATGGTAGTGGAGATAAAAAGCTGCAAGTACTTGGCTATGGTCTAGGCATAAGTTACCAAAAATCTAAGTAATACATGTATGGGACATGGACTGCTCTGGTAGATTTACTACAAGAATAAAGGACCTCTATATGATAGTGTATATTTGCTTTAAAGTTCTAAGGCTTATATAGCAGTTCTTCTTTGAGGAGAATATCCGACGGCGCTAAGTTGATCAGAGGGTTTAATTAGGTAACTCAAGTAATAGTGGGTTACAGATATGGCATCTAGTATAGTTCATATGGGTTACATATGCAAGACTGCTTAAATAGACAACTAAAAGTTGTATATATGGCTAGAATGTATCTTTGTTAATATAACAAAGTCAAGGGTAGCCTATGTGGTTGCTCTGGTATTTGATCCAAAGTTTAATAAAACATGCCAAACCCCAAAGTGGTCATCTTAACATTAAAAAAAAAAAAAAGATGCAGTAGATAACTGTTAATAATAAGAGCCAGAAGCATAACCTTACCTTGAATAGTATTATATTAGTAGATTTTATTAGTATATTTTAAAAAATTTTATTAGTATATTTATTAGTATAGTTTATATTTATTATATGTATATTTTTAGCTTTAGTTTAATAATAAAATTTTTGACAAATAGTATTAATTTTAGTATAATATTAGATATGTTAACTAGTATGTTAACAGATATGTTAACTATTATCTAGTATATTAACTAGGTTGTTAAATAGGTTGTTAAATAGGTTATTAACTAGGTTGTTAAATGGGTTGTTAACTAGGTCATTAACTGGGTCATTAACTAATAGTTCAAAAGATATAAAAACTCTGCCTTTTTCTTCAAGACAGAGCAGACTGTCCTTTACTTACTTTTAATTTTTAATGATTAGACTATCTCTTCTCTACTTTTAATTTATTGTTATTTATAGTTTATTTTCTTGGAAGTGTAACCATCACTTACCTTCTTTTTATTGTATTTATTGTATTTTTATTGTATATTTAAAGTTGAGCCATCGCCTTTTCTTTCTTCTTTGAGTATTTATTTTTGGTATATTGAACCATTGCCTCTTTTTCCTTTTCTTGAATATGTTATTATATTTTAGAATTAAAGCTATCATCTCTTTTCTTTATTTTTGATTTATTGTTTTACTTTAAAGTCTTTTTTAGTTTTCTTTTTTATTTTATTCTTTTCTTGTTTGCAAATACATTCCTTATATCAGGAAGTTTTAAAAGGTATTAAAAAGTGTTAACTAATATTAATAGTTATTTAACGCTATGACCAGTAGGACAACAAACTCTATACAGACTAACAACATTAAAAAACAATTTTACAATGCATTAAACAACACATTTTATTAACTAATGCCATTTAAAAATATGTATTATTGTGTTAAGCAATGTATTTTATTAACTAATGCTATTTAAAAATATATATTATTATGTTAAGCAATGTATATTTATTATAAAATGCATTTTTTAAATATATTAAGCAATGCATAGCAAAGCTTATAACTAATATATGAAATATATGCAATAATCGTTAAGTACTAATTTACTATCTAACATATTGCTAATTAAATCACTTAAATTGTTCTTGTAATTTAATCTTCCTTATAATTGCTATCACTACTATGATCATTTTCATTATCATCACCACTAGATAATTCATAGTTTTCTTGAATTGCTGCTTTTGATATTGCAGAAGAACTTGTATGAGAACTTGCAAGACCTTTTTGCAAAATATTATTCTAAAAAAAAAATTACATGTTCAAATTAGAGGTGCAGATATAACTCTGTAGCTTGTCATAACTATAATAAGCTATGAAAAAAACGTAGTAATTCACTATAGTTATAACAAGTTACAAAGTTACATCTGCACCTCTAGTTCAAATAAATTGGTAAAATCATTAATAAACAACATATATACATTCTTATTATTTTCAGCATTTAGCTTTTGAATTCATATATGACAAAATCTACATCAATCTTTGGCGAAAGATATTCCTCATCAAAATAGTTTCAAGAACTACTTGTGTCCAAATAGCATTAGCTTAGGTATGTTCTTCATTAGAAACAAAACTATGTTTTATGATTAACGAAAGAAATGTGTCAGAATTTGGATCATCTGAGTCACAGAGGTTGTATAAGTCATTATACGCCTTTTTATAATTTTTTTCTAATCTTTCATTTGTGCTTTTGTATTTTTCACTAAATGGTTTTATTCGATTAATACCAAAAGTGCTTCACATCCCTCTTTTACACATCGAATATAATAACTTTTTTTTAACTGAATGGCTGAAAGCATCTGTATATTAAATAAATTAAATCTAATAATTAGTAATCAAATTTAAAAATAGATTATAAAATTTATAATAATCTATTTCTAAAATCGCAGGTTTACTCTTGCAGTACTTATATAAGTAAAATTAGATTAAAATGCCTACTTCTGAATAAAGCTTATCACTCTAAAACTTGTTAAATGAAACACCTTTTTCATTTAATTTTTATAGATTTTCCTTATATTCATCATTATTTTCTAGTATTTCTTTAAGTTGCTCTTTTATCTCTTCATCACTAGCCTGTCTATGATTATGAAATAAATCATGTACTAATTTTTTGATCGCATTCTATAATATATAATATATATAGTGACATGTATAATAATATTAATAGATGGCAAACTATTAGTGTAATGAAGGCATATACATACTTGAAAGCAAACATCTAATATATTTTTTGCAGGCTTTTTTCCTTTGCCCCTTTTGACAACATTATCTAACTCATCAACGCTGTCTAATTTTTTTAAAACTTCACCAAGCTGTGTTCACTATTTATTAAACAAATATTCAAACTTAGCCTGATTCCTAGCCAGCTGGTCGAGTTTTGCACAATTATTTTGCATGACATTTAGAACCTTGGTTAAAATATGTGAATTGACAGTAGTTGGAGCTATAAAATAAAATATAAAATAAAATAAAATTATAAATAAAAAAAAAAAAAAATTTTACAAACTTAAAATTTCAGCTGTTTTATTAGGAGTATCCAGTGATGTAGATTCAATAATAACTCGAGGCTAAGCTATATTAAATTAAATAATTTAGTAATTGATAGAATATTAATAAAAAATATGAATAAAATTAACTTACTTCTTTTGGAATAATAACTTGAGGCTAAATTATAAAAAATTATATGATTTAATAAGTGATAGAATACTAATAAAAAAAAGAATGAAAATAACTTACTTCCTTTTGAAAGCTGATCTTTCTTTTTTTGTTTGGTACTACAGTTATTGATAAAGCTGATGTGGACAATATTGATGCTGACAAAGCTGATGCAGACAAAGCTGATACAGACAAAGCTATTGCAGCTAAAGCTGATATGGACGTAATTGAGGATGAAGCTACTGTGAACAATGTTGATATGAATAACGAAGCTGATGTAGACGAAGTTGGTTTAGATAAATTTTACATTTATTAAATTTTAATATTCTACATTCATTGGGTTTATTGAGTTCATTGAACTTTGCACCTTGTTTATCTAATAACTGTTTAGAGCGTTGCAAAGTATTGAGGTTCAAGACAGTATCAGAATTTGTTCTTTTTCCTTTTTTTTGTACATCATATCCTAATCTCAAGCAATAAAGTTGTAAAAATAAAGAAAAAATTTCTTTATTTATATAAAATTTACTTTAAAAATAATATAACTACGTAAACTACGTAATCATATTATTTATAAATTAATGATGTATAATAATAAATATATTAACTGATTTATTAATTAATTATATTAGCGTTAGTAATTAAATCAATACAATTAAAAAACTAAATGCAAATTAAATAATAGATTTAAAACTTACTACCACTATAACCAGGAATTTTAAAAATATTTCTTATTGTTCAACATTCTGAAAATAAAGCTAAAGCATGAGCACAAATAGAAATAAATATTTTATTTGTCAGACTATTACTCTACAAAATTTTATCTCTAATCATTTTTTATATAATGACGCAAATCAAAAATCATTTGCAATTACCAATTTTTAATAGTAATTACAAACAATTTTTGATTTGCGTTATTATATAAAAAATGATTAAAGATAAAATTTTGCAAAATGCAATAAATAATATGTTAAACCTACCTGTAGCTCAATGTAATAATTACATACAATATAGAGTAAATTGAATTTCTTTATTTCTATTTTACTATATTGTTATATCATATGTCATTCATGTTATCTTCATTACAACGTGTACATTTTCTACACTTTAAAGCTAATGAATTTGATTAAAAAAAGAAAAATAAATAAATATATTTGAGGTATTCGATAATAAATGATGATCAAGAAAACACTTGTTAAATGGTTTTTTTCAGCAAGATATATATCTTTAGTAGTAAATTTCTTATATACAATTTAATTTCTATAGTTACTTTATATTCTACATATGATCTGAGCAAACATGAAAGAAAAGCTCAATAACAAGCTCATATATTTTGAGTTTACCTCCTGTTAAACCAGAGATATAAGAAGTCAGATGCAATTTAAGGATGAGCTTGATTATTATGACTTCCATTATGTTGCGTATAAAATTTGCTAGCCAGAAGTCTTTAAGCAACATACTATTAATAACTGACTATTGCAAACATAAATAGAAATATAACCTTAGTGCAAAGTTACACTATCCTGAATCTTGAGTCTGTTTTCAGTAACCAACGAGAATCAAACTGCATATCAAATTGGTCTGTTTCAGTTCTTGGATAGCTTACAAAACCTTTGGCTTAAATCATTTAGTGATCTATTTTATGCAATGTAATAGCGATAATTAATAACTATTATTGTTTAAGACCAATAACAATTACAGTATATTGCATGTTTCATAAATATACTTATACTTATTAATCTATACATATATATCTTGGCCCAATTTTTTTTTTTTTCGGTATTAAAGTGAGGTCATTGTCTCGTATCTTTATTAGATATTTGATTGGAGTATTTGCCTTATATGGCTACATATCTATCTAAGAATACAAGCTTTGAACAATTATCTATAACCTAAACCTATCAAAGTATGCTATGTTTCCGCCATGTATTGGGTTATACCTAGATTTGGTGTTCAGACTATTTCTAGTTACCCACCATATTCTTCTTATGTTTCACCATCAAACCTTGATTACTTCCAAATTGGTTCTTTCAGAAAATCGGTCCTTTTTACAGCCTCCTAATTTGGTGTACCTGTTATTCGATATGTACTAGTACTAGTAGATAATCTTTCTTATGGGTGGCCTCTCGTATATATATCTTAAGCCAGATGCCTGCTGCTATTACTAGTCCCACATGAAAAGCATTGGTATTACATTTTTGGATCTTTGGACTTATCTTGTGTTTGCACTACCCATTGTTGGCTTGTATCCCTTCATACAACAGTACATTGCATGAATGCTGCAGATCCTTCCACTTACTCCCTCAGGTAAACTGACCTCGTATCTCAAGCCAGGCCTTTGCTGCCGCTAACGGTTTGCCGTCCCCAGGTCTAAACATTTTTTAAGTTGTATAGTACAGTTGTACAACTTCTATCCTCTTATGTACTGCTTTATATAGTGTTCGCCAGGACCATGATTCGTGAGGACCCCCTGAGGTTGCACAGCAACCGCAAGGCTACACACTCCCAGCCATTGGCTTTTGTAATTTGCTTTAATGACCTATCTTGTTAAAGACCAACCTAACACCATGAAATTACTTAAATGACAAGCTAAATCACTTTCAGCTATTTCTAGTTGGTATAGCATTCATGTTGGTATATTCTAGCTCTTTTCGTCATAGACTTCCATATAGGTGTAACCAGAGCTTTGATTTGGTGCATTTAGATATACAGTGGTAGATTACATTCTCTATATCGAATAGCCTTCTATAGTCATTTCACCGATGCCAGAGGTGCTTCCAATTCCAGTTAAAGCTTGATCCTTTATCCCAGCCCATAGTTGCATATCTCTGCTTCACTTACTACTCCAGTTTTTGGTAGTATTAAATCATCCTTCCAAGCAAGTATCTAATGCCATACTATATTTAGGACTTATTCGCATGATTTGTTGATCATCCTTCCAAGCAAATACTCCACAAATTAGATGCAGAGATGTTGGTAATGCCAAATATAGAGGTGATAGGATGTTGGTGTTACCTCTTAGTCACCCCAACTAAGAACTTATACGCACAATCTTCTACAGCCTAGACCTTCTGTGATGCCACTGTCACACATAGTGCCAACATTCTGCAACTAGATCTCCTTCTGGGAACTCCTTATTCTGATCTCGTACTGCACTTGGACTTTCCACAGGACTTCATATCCAATTTGGCTTCATATAGTTACAGTAACAAATTCGAAAATTTGCCACCAGCCTGACTCAAACCGTTAACCTTGTCTGTGGAAATTTGAAAGCTTAACCAATAAGCTACAGGACCTACATCAGGAAATTTTGAAGCCTGATTATGATCAGTTGCAAACAATTAATTGATTATAATTGATTGGTTTCAAGCAATTATAATCGACAGTGGTGCTGATAATCGATTCATATCAAATCGATAATAATGATAATTGATATAAATCTATATATATAAGTTGATTATAATTGATAGCTTTCTATATATATTGATTATAATTGATGAAAACTCAATCGATTTTAATCGATAGTGGTGATAAGAATTGTTTAAAATCCTTAGATTTTAATCAATAATAATCTAATTTTAAATTTTTCTGATGTATACCCCTCTTGGCCCAATTTTTAAAGTTCTACAATAATCAATAGATATTAAAATTGGTAGTATAGCTAACAAAATAAACTTTTAACTCAATGGCTTACAAAAAACTCAAGCTTTGACTCAAGATTTTAGCTTCGCTTTGGGATGTGATTCGTTTAAAATATTTCAAACCATTAAATTTCTGTTATTATAAAAATAATTTTTTTTAAAAAAAAAATAATAATATGCCTAATAACGTCATAATAATTGATACATAATGGTGTGTGTTGAATTAAAATCATATAAGAAGAAATCATGATTATGTATAATCATATTTAACTCTTATTATAAATATTACGTATCTCTTTTTTCAAAAAAAAAATTGAGTTTTTAATGTAAAAAGTGTAAAAGAGAATTTTCCTGTTGAGCTTCACTTCGAAATCATATAAAAATTCATGATGATACCATTGACAAACTTTTATGGAAAATCACTGAAGAAAAAGAGAAAAATAGGTGTATTTTATGTCAGTCAAATGAAGACCACCTTGCAAGAAAAAGTCTAATAGAACTAGATGTCCAACTTGAAGATGATGAAGGTGAAATAGGAATAGATAGTCAGCTTGAAGGTGACAAAGGGAAATAAGAATAGATAGTCAGCTTGGAGGTGACGAAGATAGAATAGGAATAGATAGTCAGCTTGGAGATGACAAAGATGGAATAGGAATAAATAGTCAGCTTGGAGGTAACGAAGGTAGAATAAAAAATCAGCTTGGAGATAATGAAGGTGGAATACTTGGAGATAATAAAGGTGTAATAGATAATTGCTGGATAGGTGAATGTGAGCTCAAAAGCTAATTGAAAAGTTGAACAGAGGATATTTTAGAAATGGAAGAAATAAATAATCAAGTAACAGTAAGTATTTATATATAAGGTCAAGTGAAGTTATATAAACAATAAGAACAATAAGCTATTGTTTGTATAATTTCTACACGAATAACAAATAAACTTTATTTTGATCAGCGTTATACATATAACTTAAATATATATATATATATATATATATATATTTAGGAAGAACATTTATTACTTAATGTAGAGCCACCTTTAATTTTTGAG
>CAJVPZ010002428.1:0-12434 GCA_910592135.1 Racocetra fulgida | reverse complement strand
TTGTCAATTGTGCATCCATGGAATGATGACCAACAGGCCTACGAGAAGACGAATTTTCATTTTCTTCGACAAAATCATCACATGAAAGCCAATACACGTACATCAGCTTGTCATCGTTCATTATGTTGCAATGATAAAACAATCCTGAAAATGGGCAACCAAGACATCTTAATATCCATAGTACCTTCCTTATACAACCGCTATCCGGAGTTGCACCTGCCGTTATAATAACAGGCAAGCAACCTAAAACATATTGCGGAGCTGGAGATTGTAAATTATGTATGAAATCAGCTATAGTCATCTTAAAATCTTCATAATAAAATTGAATAGTAAATGTTTTGAAGATTGGATATTATATTTTGAACATTCTTAAATATTATATATTTGTAACGTTGAGGCTTGTTTATGAAGAACGTATTAGTAATAGTACATATTTGTAACGTTAAAGCCAGTTAATGAAGAAAGAATTGGTCACTAAATTTAGGCGTTTGAAACTCGGAGTTACGATTCATGCATTTAATTTTTTTTTTCTGGCAGAAATATTTTCACTTGCTTTGTCAATGGTAAAAATTCATGTGATCATTTATGATTATAGATAACGGTTGACGCTAACGTTAAATAGATAAATAAATTTATTCATTCTCGTCGTCATTGTTTCATGCATCTTCCCCTGTATTGCCAACTGGTGGGACCGTCCTATCATTTGTAGATCGGCTACACAAATTGACAAAAAATTTTTTTATAATGTTTTACAATACTTTTTTTTAGGAAATTCGCTAACTTATCTTGCTACGAAAGGTGCGCAAGTCTTCTAAGCAAATTTGAAGTATTCGAATTGCACTATAACATATTTCTTTAAGCCCTGTTAATCCCACGGCGTTGTGTTGCTATTTGCTTAGTAATGTTATGCTTAAAATATATATCATTGTGAGTATAAGTTAACTAAATTCTGATTGTTAATGAATGGCGAAGATAAAAGTGAACGATTAAGAAAGTAATGTGCTAAATGTATAAATTTATTACACTATTATTATTATATGCGTTACATAGAAATCTTAATTAAAGAAAAATAACAAGTAACTTATTATATATTTTTTTATATTATTCAAGATATATTGAGAATCGATATATATATATAATTATATACGAGTATTATGGTGGTTTCGCTGGTCAAATAATGGCTGCATTATAGAGATCATGTAAGATACATATGGGTTTTAGATTAGGCATAAGCCGATCGTATTAAACATATCCACTTTTTTATAATAAATATATAATATTATTTTAAATTATTTTTCTAATAATACCTTTTTTATATATCAGTCAGTTTAAAAATAACCGAAATGGTCGTCGTGATGACGCACCTCTTACAGTGAAACGATCGGTTCGACATAGTATTTTTCGAACCGATTGTGAGGTACGTCACTTGTTTGATACGTAAATATCTCAAGGTCCTGTGATTGGAATCGGATGATTTGAGGCTCACAACCGGATTTAACCGGCTGACCTATTTACTACCGGAGGCTTTTAACCGGAACTGTCCAAATTTTCCAACCGGATTTAACCGGATGACCCATCTACTATCGGAGGATTTTACCGAAACTGACTGAATTCTTCTTTTTTCAACCGGAATTTCGCCGGAGGTATTTCTGAGCGGCACACATGGGAGTTTTTGTGGCTGTGTTCCAGCCGTGGTCCTGGCACAGTTTTTCCTCTTTTATAGACTCAAGTGCGGGCAGTCTGACTTGAACTGGCGACCTTGCGATTGGGGATCTGGGAGCGCAACCACTTCGCTATCGACCCGCAGGTCCGAGATGATTGATTTATATTACGGTATATAATAGAAATTAGTTGATTAGCTAATATATAAGCGAATTAATAAAAAATATGCTTGTTTATTGCAATGATGTTTAGAGCATTTATTTTAGAACTTAAATTTAAGATTTAAATTGATTTGATTTTTATTTTGAAAAATTAACGATTCTGATTGGTCATCACTTCCCGGGGATTTTCGTGATCTAAATTCCACCCGCACGTGGTCATGTATGCCACACCGATAAAATCCTTTAAAGTTAGGATTAGGGCTTATATTAAGGCTATATGTTATTGTATTACATAATAAATTGCATTTTTTGAAAAATAAGCGATTTTTTTACAAAATGGAATGTTTGTTTTGAATTTCCATTTGTGTTATGTTACACCTGATCTTGAATTGTGATTGGATTCTGATCACGTGTGGGGTAGTTTGTTTTATGCAGTGATCGAAAGCACAAAATTATTTACTCAAAGTCGGCCGTCATTAAACGGTTTTGAGCAAAGGTAAGACTTGTGACATGAGATACAACAGTGAAATGAAGCTTAATTGGGTAACCTTCCATTGCTATCAATTTATGGCTCTAAAAGAGATCAATAGAGTATCAATTAGAGTAATAGTACTTAATAGAGTACCAATAAGATATCAATAGGTTACTAATAGTAAACTATTTGACTAAAAGTCATCAATTGAGACCAATAGGGTATCAATAGGATCCAATAGGATCCAATAGGATCCAATAGGCTCAATAGAATTTTTATTAATTGTAAACTATTTGACTAATAGTCACCAATCAAGACTAATAGGGTTATATAACTCTATTAGTAAAATCCTTATTGACCATATTGATATCTTATTATTATCCTATTGGTGTTTTATTGATAACCCATTGAGTACTATTGCCCTAATTGATACTCTGATGGTCTCTTTTGGCGACAAAATTGATAGCAATAGGGATACCCTATTGAACCTCATTTTTACAGGTGATATTAACTCTTAAATTGAGCTTAACATTAATTTGCTTACACTCACTTGGATAACCACTTGGATACTTGGATAACTGAATTCACATCAATGATTTACTAAAAAAAAATTCAAATCAAAATGTTGACGGGTTGGTGGTTTAACCACTCTTGAATGGGCTATATTCATTTGTGCGGGTTATAATGTAAGACGAAATGAAAAAAAAGTTTAAAGTGAAGATATAGAAATTTGAAACGATTAAATAAAAATACGTAATTTGAATGCAATTTCACATATTTCCTATTCTGTATCTAATCTTGTCTTAATAGCATAAAATATACATTTTTATTTTCATTGTACTTCCTCTTTTTGAGTTAATAATCATGTAATGATTTTTTTATCATTACTTATCGTTATAGGGATTCCAAGTCGGAATTTATCAAAGTTGGAGCCGCATCATGCATTATCATCTACAGTAAAAATTATTGGCTGGGCATTTTTATTAATTTCGACCAGGAATTTTGGGAATCTTATTGTATGAGAGTGTAAAGGTGAAACTAGCTCCAGATCACTATTGTGGCAGCTCTAGTCTATTTTGTCAAACCTTCCATATCAGGCATAGCGAGAAATACTTTGCGAGTGCTACAAACTTCAAAGGAAACTTAATTAAGTAGACATTTAGGATGTTAAGAGGTCATGGGAATAAATAGTCCCCTAATAAGTATATATAAAATTGCATTCACGTTTTTAATTAACGTCTCAAGACAGGTTTAAGCACTCGTTTTTTTTGTGTTCTCTTTTTTTGTGTCGGACCGATCCGGAATAAACACACGTTTTCTGATTAGCTAATTTCCCCTTTTGAACTCATATCACTCACGCCAATAATCGTATGTACGTACACTAGTAATTAGTATTCTTCATATACTTTACATTGAGAACGTAAAGAGTAAATAGATTGTTTATAATAAGGATGCAAGAAAACTTGGGGGATTTTACCTGGTTGCCATGCTCACGCCTTTTTTTTTACTTGTAACTTAAATTCATCTAGCCTATCTGTATAATATCTCAGCTTTCGAATATCCATTAACTTCAATATGAAAACGATAATGGATTTAAGCATTACTTTAGAATAAACTTAATTCATAATGAGGTCAAAGTGCTGCTATACTTTTAGCCAATTATGTAGTAAAATTTACATTATATACGTCTTTATTTATGTTAACTAAAATGGTAAATATGCATTATTGGTTCTGTTTGTGAAACAAGCAACATGTATCTCGTTGAGTTTGTTTATTCTGAACTTACTAGATTTAGATTTCACAAAATCTCCGTTCAGAGTTATTAAAATATTTTTTATATTGATAAATATCATAATAATTTGCAATGCAGTGTTTGACATTCTAAATAATGTGAGTTTAAGAGTTTTCAAAGATACATTAGAAATACTTTAACACAATTGTATAATATAATATGATAATTTGAGATAACATCACGTTGGTATAGTGATAATTTTTTGATCAAAGAATGCTGCGAAGCGGCACTTTCTGGCAATCGAAAAAATTTCATTGTACCGTGATGTATCTCAGAATTATCATGCTATATTGGTATTATGGTTAGAGGTGTGAGCACAATGCCGTAATTGGTTGTATTTGTTTTTACAAAAACTCAATTATATAATCCAAAATGGATAATTTTGATACCATTCGTCCATTTCAAAGATACAAATCGAATGGTACCAAAATAATCCAATTTGGATCACTGTGATCACAAGATATCCGAAACAAATTATTTAGTGAATTGCGGAAAATTACTGCAAACAATGCCATAATTCATTGAATCTTTTTTTGCGAATATCCTGTGATCAAGTGAACTGAATTGAATTATTTTGATACCATTCGATTTGTCTCATCGAGACGAATCGAAATAATTCGATATAATTGAGTTTTTGAAAAAAAACAAATAGACCAATTACGGCATTGCGCTCACGCCTCTAATTATAGTACGGCAGTCATGAATCATAAATTATACCGTTTATGATTTTTTAAAATCCTTTTAATTAGCATAGTGTAAGTATGGATGACATATGCCGTATAAAATAACAAGCATTAATGGCGAAAGTAATTTTGTAACATAAACGGTGTAACACCCATGATCAATAGTGGCTGTGCTATAATAAACGTTTATCGTAAAATCTAAAAATTGTAATTTTTATATTTCGAAAGAAGGTACAAATTTAATTATAAATTCGTAAGATTTTCAAATATTTCCTCAATATGTAAATTTTTTTTGTATTTTTAACCATTTTCATAAAACCTTTTTTTTTCTTTTTTTTGAAATCAAACATCTACAGTACAGTCTAACTAAAAATGTTCCGTGGGAAATTTACTATTATCTACTATCCCAATCTTGATCCTAACCCCTTAATTCTGTAATTATTTGCAACTTCTCGGCATAATATTATCATAATGGAATTGATTGGTCAACTATTACTTGCACAATTTTTTGTGATGTATTTACCTACACTTTCGTTTCAAGCTTAAATCATTATGCAATCTCTGCATTGGTGTAATACGTAAACATTTTAAAAACTCATTCATATAACATTTTAAGAAAAAGTCATTTACATAATTCGTACTACAAATGTTTAAAAAAAAAACATCATTCATGTAAAAATGTGATTTGTATAACAACGTGTCATATAACTAAGATTTTCAAAAATCACCATTCATGTGAAGTATTTTGTGTAAATTGTGTAAATTTGTCATTCGTGCAATGAGTATTTTCAATGGGTGATGCAAAAAGAAAACCGAACTTTAGGCGCTCAAATTTCCATCCAATTATAATAAATTACTAGATGTCTGTCCAACTTTTAATTAAAAACGGTACTCTATACTGTAATATGCAATATAATAGTTAAATGTTGTTGCGTTCTTAATTGATTAAAAGTTGAAATTCACATCCAAATATAGTTACTATTATAATCAATTTCAAGTTGGATCTTGATGTATACTAGAGTGTCCAGGGTACTGCTGCTCCAACTGAAAGATTCGGCCGCAACTATCGTTAAATTAGCAAATTCTGCAAATTCTGCGGTGACGTATAAATAATACTTTAAAAAACAAAATTACAATAAAAAAGAAAATTCTAATTTGGTCACAATAGTCTATATTCACCAACAATTTTTATTCTGCTCGCAGAATTCTGTACAAATTTTGCGCTGATTCTGCCACTGCAATACCCTGGACACTCTAATGTATACGTAGCAATGAGCATAAATAAATTTACTTGTGATATTGTCGTGATTGAAGTTGGCATCTACTTAAAGATGTAACTTCAAGCGCACTGACTGAAATTAGCCCCTAAAATTTGATCTTGCATGTATTAATTAAGAATTTTAGGTTTAACTTCAGGCGCTTGAAGTTACAGCTTCAAGCAGATGATAACTTCAATCACGACAATATTATAGTCAAGAAATGTATCATACATCGTTTAAGATAAAAATTACGTAATCTAAATTTTAACGTTTCTTGAAAAAAGTTGCATATATATAGATTTACTAAGATTACTTGACTGTTCCCGAAAGATATTTTCCCGCCATCCCATTTAATCGGCACCATATTGCCAACAAGACATTGTACAAAAGACATTTATCCGACATTACATGTTTTCGACAACCCTTTTCTTAGACAAGATATTTTTCTGATAATTAGTTGCCGACAAGGGTAGAATCGCCACCAAAAAAAGGTTCAAGTAAATTTTCGTTTTTATGTTAGAGTCGGGATTTTGCCATGATATTGTGCCTAATGACATTTCTTATAATAAAATTTTACAAGGAAACCTTTTAATTAATGCGCAGAAGGCAGTTTCATAGACTAAATTTTGTGTTATAAGCGATTTTTGACAAAACGAACGTTTGTTTTGAATTTTCTTATCGTGTTACGTTACACCTAATCTTGAGATTTGATTGGTTATGAAACTTTTATGATGATTTTACCCCTCGTTTTAATTTCTCGACACATAATTCTAACCAACACTAATTCTAAATTGGATCAACCCTAATGTTAAATCATCAATTTTATGTCAGGGAAATTATTGTTGATGACATGTCTTGTCTAATAAAAGGGTTAATGTCTTGTCAACAATATGGTGTCTATGTAATGGGTGACTTTCGGGGGTAATTATCGCGATTGCTAATTTTTTTTCAAAAATTAAAAATACGATGTCTTGTGAATAGTTGGCTGATTCAGATTTAAGTACTGTATACTTTCTAATTCTAGAGATCTATCATTTACGCCGTAAGACAAATATGTCTGGGTGCAGATATCCAGTAATTTTAGCTAACATCATGTTCTTATCCCCAAATCATATATCGCTAATATAATATGCATCAAAGTCCAATGTGGATTAAAGAATGATTTACTAAATCCCTACGAAGCCTCAGTTCTTTAAGTAAAATGTTGCACAAATAATATTGAATTCTAGAAGGCCACAAAAAGTAAACGAAAATTTATAAGGATAAAAAAAACCATATACTACCAAAAATGATATTTACAAAAAGCTTTCGAATAGAGAGGCTGGCTTCATATAAAACCAGGTACTCTTATGATTTATGTGAGATCCGTCGGGAAAAGTGCAATTGCTCACAAAGTTGCGAGTAAATTTGCCTGCGAAATTGTGTAAGGTATAGAATTAGAAATTTCTCTTAAATACCGAAATATCGCAAATATGCAGATTATTTCTGAGATACTTCATTTTTAAATTTTAAAAATTTTAGAATTTAAAAATGCATTTGAGTGCTGCCAGGGTAAAAGGGCATCTCTGTTTTTTAATTTATGTTATTGACTATTTATCCAATTTAGCACTTATCGACGACATATCGGCTTTAAGTTATATAGATGTGCCAGAAAGCCCCTAAAAATTGATCAAGATATACAATACAAGAAAGCGTCGATCAGAAGGACTAAATCAGATAAATAATCAACAATATACTTAAAAGACCGAGGTGTCCTTTTCCCTTGGCGGCACTCATTTGAATCGAAACAATTTAAGCAATTATTAAACTTTGAACTTTCTGAGACCTGTACGAGTCGTGAACCACCTGAAGAAAGATCAACAAAAGTGGAAAACTTTTCATACTAAATTAGTTTACTTTTTAAAACAAAATAAATAGAAAAAAGTAACACCTGAGTGTCACAAAGAGAAAACCCATAATTCTTATTAAATAAGATTTGCATATTGTGAAGATAATGATAATATTCTAAAAAAATATATATATATTTAAGAACTACAAGAGTGTCTTGGGTAATTTAGTTCTGCTGGCACCCGGTATTTGTTTATCTACGACAGCATCTACGTGTGTTTGTGTGTGGCACGTATGAATTCTGTGACGCAGTTTACAATCAACAAAAATTTTAAAGCCCATTGTAGTTAGGGTTAGCGTTTAAACTAAGGTTAAAGGTCAAGTAATTGGCCGGAGCGTAGCGACGGACCCTTAGTGTCTATGCGAAGTGATACAAAAATTACCTTCCTGATGCGCTTCAATTGAAAAAATCTTGACAAAATTTACTTTTTTGATATACTTGCATATGTATAATGTAAATCTTATCAGAAATAGAATTTGGAAATTTTTTGTCTGTCCGCACGCGTGTCTATATTTGTGCTTTAATGTTACCAACATATGCATATTAACGCGTTTGTGTAATATGATGAACATCATATGATGGGCTCCGGACATATAATGCTACGCATTAGCCTAGTTATATAGTAAAATCGCTCAAGGAAAACTTTTTGTTAGAGCACTAAATGTGGTTATTTATGCAGATTTTGAGGAATAAACGATTTTTGACACCATAATCTTGAAATCTGAGTTGCAGATCAGGTATCTGCGTCACATTGATCGACAAAACCTGGCACAAAATTCATGCGTGCATGTGCGTGGTACAAGCCACGAAATTAGGTGTAACGTAATACGATCAAGTAATTCATAAGGCGTACGCAAGTGACAAATTCAAAAATAAGAAAATATTATTAGATCGCAAGATCAGATGCAATCTTCGTGTGACATGAAATCGAAGGCTTTTTCAAAACATCGTGGTAACACAACATTTTGCCTAAAATTCCTGGCCAAATTTTACTATACGACGTTTCTTATACTAACCTTAACTCTAACCCTAATGCTGGTCAGAATTTCACGAAATAACAACAACGACTATTTCCTAGTGGCACGTGATTTATATCACAGAAATCCACTCATAAGGTCGCATAAGACTGTAAGAAACGACCTTTTACTCTAACAAAAAGTTTTTCTTGAGTAATTTTACTATATACCATACTGACCTCTAACCTAAAGTAACCCTATGCGTCACACATATCAAATGCTAGTGAAATTTTGATTGTGATCATCAAAAGTGTACTGTAGATTGTGATCCCGATCTATACGTATATGTTTAAATAAGTTCAAACCGGTTTTAACGGAGAAATCAATCCGGATCACACTTCTAAATATAAACTTTTTTTAACCATTTTCAAATAATGTATGACTTCTACAGTATTCACAGACTCTGAACGATAATTATGTTTATTATCAAATTGGTTGAGGATCTTTCAAAAGATTTTTCTCAACTTCTTGAAGAATCTGATGATTACAACGTTGTTATTCAAGCTGGCGAAAAATCAGATTTTAAAGAATTTCATGTACATTCAAATGTTTTGCGTGCCAGATCACCTTATTTTAAAGTCGCTTTATCTGATAAATGGGTAAACCCTAAAAATGGTGTTATCATTTTTAAAAAGTCAAATATCTCCTCAAATGTATTTCGTTTGATCCTTTGGTACGTTAAAAGCAAATTTAGTTAAATGTATAAATTATTACATTTCTTACTCTTTATTATCTTAATTTCAAAGCTATATCTATACAGGAATTCTTGATCTAACTGGTCAATCAAGTTCTAACATTCTCGCTCTTCTTGTTGCATCCGATGAATTAATGCTTGACAAATTAGTTGATCAAGTCCAAAAACATGTAAAGATCTTACTTTGACACATTTAATGTTTATTTATTTCACATAATTATAATTATAAATCAATTTAGCTCATTGATCAAGAATCATCCTGGTTGCAAGACAATTGTATTATCGCTTTGCGTGCAGTCTTCAAGCTTCAAAGTTGCAAGACAATACAAGATCATATTATGAAAACTATCTGTAATGATCCAAAACCGTTCCTTGACTTAAAGGAATTTCCGAATTTGGATAAAGATATCCTTTTAAAACTTATTGAGAGAGACGATCTTGATATTGAAGAAATTGATATTTGGAAATATTTGGTGAAATGGGGAAAAGCTCAATCAATTTCTTCTAACGAAAAATCTAAGATGGATGTCACGAAATGGGGAAAAAATGATTTTGCATCATTCAAAAAATCTTTGGATCCGTTTATACCTTATATTCGATTTCATGAAATTTCCAGTGAAGAATTTTATCATCATGTTAGACCTTATAAAAAAGCGTTATCGGAAGATCTTTATGAAGATTTGATGGCTTACCAAATGGCTAATATAACTCCCAAAATTTCAAAATTGCATCCACGTTATGGATCTATTAATATTGATTCTGTTATAATTAAAAATGATAAAGCTGCAGTCATCATTAACTGGATCGAAAAAAGAACCACTTTCTCTAGGAAACCTTTTTATCAATTTACGCTTACCTATCGAGCAACACGCGATGGGTTTGATTACAATAAATTTATCGCGAATAATTGTAATTGTACAGTTCTTGGATTAATTAAGATCAAAGATTCAAAAAAAATAATCGGCGGATATAATCCTCTAGGATTAAGAAATTATAATGTCCGTAATACTTATGGTTATAATAGTTATAACTCTTATGGTCCGCAATGGGAATCAACTAATGATAGGTTTGTTATTTTTATTGTTATTTCATTCGTTTAATTTTATAAATTGTAGGCATGTTATATAAGTAATATAAATTTTGTAGTTTTATCTTTTGTTTCGGAAGGTTCCGATACTCGTATACTTAGTCGTGTTAATCATTCCTCATATGCAATTTATAGTTACGACGGATATTGGATGAATTTTGGAAATTCAGACCTATTGTTAAATGGTGAGAATGGCTCTTGCACACAAAGTTACTATGAAAATAAGATTTTAGATAAAAATAACTTTGTAGTTGAGGAATTAGAAACTTTTGTCGTGACCAAAAATACAGATTAGCTCCATTGATTTGTATTGTGTAAAATTTTATTGACCATTTTTATATAAATATTTGAGAAATTCTTGCATATACTGTCTTTCATATTTTAACCAGAATTTCCTTGTGAAATTCTGAACATATAAGAATCAAATATTGTCAGTTTTATATTCAAAACTTATATAAATAAACAATTATGCGGAGTAATCACAGGTTGAATAATGCCCTATCGGGATATCTAATAAAGTTGATACTTTTCCGATAGTTTCAATATTAATTCCCAATTACTCACTGATTAACAACTCAAATTGTATAAAAATCATTATAATTAAGAAAAATAATCAAAAAGCAATTGGGCACTCTAATTTGGTTTATTTCAAATAGGCATCAAAAATAAAATCAATTCAATTAAACTAATTTAAAATTTAAAAAATTGAATAGTAAATAAATTATTTTGAGAACCCGTGGCGTGAGGCCGTGAGACGGCATTGACGTACAATTTATTTATAATGAATTATTTATAAAATTACATGACTCTAATAATACAAAACATTGTCCCTCTGGCTTTAATATTATTACGTAGCAAAAGTATGCACACTAATGACAGTAGTGTTTGAAATTGTAAAAATTCTTTGGCTATCTTGCACAATCTTGATTGTTTAGAAACCCCAAAATATTTTAAGTTGGATTTGTGTGAAATGATGGAATCAAAAATAAAATATCCTATAGCCCTGACTAGTGCTCCGAAAATGTTGTTCGGGTAGTTGTTCGGGTAGTTGTCCATATCTGACCAGAACAAGACCCGGGTTTTTAATGACTAATTAAATTTTTACCATAAAAACGTACAGTACTTTATTTTTTAATTTAGCACTTAAATTATATCATTCTGTTTCCTATATATAATTTACATGAATTTATTAATTGAAATTAATGCTTTAAGTGACGAATGGTGACCTCTATCAGATCATAAACTGTTTTGGATATGATCAACACAATTCGGTAAAAAAAGATTATAGAGGTTATTGAGAGATATTAATATTAACATTATTTACGTAGTACAGCCAATCAAAATCGACAAAGATGCTTAGATCATCAATGAACATTACGTAATCTGTTGCGCAAATAGATGCACATATATAAATTATAACAAAATATATCCAAAGGAAAATTTTCGCAACAATGGGCGTAAAAAGTAGCCGGTACGTACATATACTTTGTTTCTAAGGATTGTGGTTTTAGACTTTTAGAACGTACTACTGTATAATAAATAAGATCTTCCAGCATTTAATTAAAAATAGCAGAGTTTTGTTCTGTGTACTTTGTTGTTTAACGTAACGTTGCCTAATTTCTTCATAACTTATTTAAACCGTTGTTTAGTTTTAAAAGATACCAGTCTAACGGAAAATGTGTAAATTGCGAGCGATATAACAAATCTAAAGCTTGGTGTC
>CAJVPZ010002427.1:0-12437 GCA_910592135.1 Racocetra fulgida | reverse complement strand
AGTTGTAAATTTTTGACCCGGTTGAACCGTTTTGACACGGGTGACCCGGTTTACTATAACCCGGTTCTAAACTCTACTTTGTCCTCATTTTTTTCATTTTTAACATCTTTTTCTTTGACTTGTTCGTGTCCTTTTTTAGCAAGATCGGAGTTTATCTTTTGCGCTTCAAGAAATTTCTCTTTGAAGATCTGGGCATCTAATTTGAATATAAAACAAATGTTTAAATATTCATTTGAACAATGATTAGTCTATGAAATTCATATAACATACTTTCTGTGTTAGCAAATCGAATTGCTAAGGTTTCCGGTTTTGATTCACCATCAGAAATATCAGCAGTAACATTCCATACCCACGAACGATCGGATCCAACATTTGGAGAAAGCTGCATTTCGGGAGTGACTACGAAAATTTTAGTTGAAAAAAAGAATCAACAAATAACAATATTAATTACACTAAGATCATCTGATGGAAGCAAAATTGAGACAAATATTTACACCAGCACAATTATGCTAGACTCACTATAATGGTTGGCACAAACTTTATGAGTTTTATCCCTCCGCATTACCAGGCGAATCTTTTCTGTTTCTTTATGCTGAAGAAAACGAACATCACCAGTGCCACGTTCTTTCCATTCCTTCAGAGGTTTGTCAAATCGAAATAGCTTAGCGCGCCTACAAATGACAAATTGTTGTTAGTAAAAACTATCATATTGATAAATACTTGGAGATTATTTATGCAAATTCATAATATATGCTCCAGAAAGTCAATTAATGACATAAGTGTTTGGAAGCTCGTAGAGTAAGAGAAATCAAAACATGTGATATCTTTCCTACAGAATTTCTTCCAGTTGAATTTTCAACAGTTTAGCGAACTTGCAATTCATTATCAAGCCGAGTAACGGCAGTTTAATGCAAGTGAATTTACTGTTGAAATGTCAATTTGTCTGGGATAGTTCATTTTTGTTATTTGTGAACGTTTCCAAGACACTTATAAATATTGCTAACTCTTATTCTAATCAAACTCACATTTTGAACAGTACGTCCTCATCCTCTTCAAACGTTTTAACCTCCACTTCATCTAGCTTAATAATTGGTTCAAAATGAACATCAGGCGAAGCGGGGGGCACATCCTCCTGTTAGAATTCATATTTGAAGCGTTAGAAATATGCTTTGAAACTATGACAGGCATGAGCACGTCGATCACATACCTCTTCAGGCTTTAAAGACTCCGTGACGGTTGACTTGCTTTCAGGATCGGTCATAACTAAAAGCGTAAACTTTATTGGATAAGATTTTTGCAAAAAAAAAGTATTTTTATAAACTGTCATATGGCCAATTTGACTCTGGCAAAAAGTTACTATCACGGGATTTTTCGAAGCTAGCCAATTAGACAACAAGATCAGGTGTAACGTAAAAATTGTAATGAAACCGCCTTTTTGCATACTAACAAAAAATTTCCTTGTAAGGTAAATGCGGGTATTTCTTACTACGTACGTAACAAAAGTCTGTCAAAAAACTTAAAGCTTTATGGACTACGTAAATTTAAATCTGCACCACAATTTAGAAAGAAAAAACTCACATTTTATATAAATTATATGGTGGCAATGTAACAATAATTTTTAACTTCCCTGTGGGTATTTTGACGAACGCTAACATTAATAGTCATCAATCAGTATGAATACTAATATACATCAATTTTTAGTTGAGAATCATTTTACACTTAAAGCAAGACTTTTTTGCTAAGTAAATTAAACTTTACTCATTAAGTAAAGTTGTTCGAAATGCCATCTTTACTTTCAAATTTTCGCTCCAAAATGCATAACGAAAAAACTTATAAATAAAAAATTATTCGTGCTTCGCAGGAAATTGATTTGCTGCGCAAAGATGTTTAACGAAAAATCTTATTAATAAAAAATTATAGTGCCAAAATTTGAAATAAGTAAAAAATAAAAGTTTTGATTTTCTTAGAAAAAGTCTAGTTTTCTTGTAATATGTTAATTCGTCATTATACCTACATTTGTCAAAATACCCACATTTGCCTTATGCTTAACCCAGATATAACCCATCTAGGGTTCTAATTTGATAGATAAATTAGCGAAGAAACAAAAATTCAGCAGATCGGCCTGAATTATGAATTAGATTGCACCGGCGTTGATTAATTTTGCCCAAGATCACTCAAAATTTTACTAATGAAATTATAATCCACTTACTAAATAAAGCTGCCTAGATAAAAATTTTGGTGTAATATAGTTAGTTGTTATTTCTTAATGCTGCCTTGACTCATAATTCAGACCAATTTGCTGAAATTTTGTTTTTTATTAATTTATTTTAATAGATTTGGGTTTTGTAGATTATTGGTTAAGTTTTTTAAATTCTTACAGACAAAGTTGACAGTTTAAGGATAGAGTATATGTAGATTATTTATTATATAATATGCATGGCAATTTTTTTTTGTGTAATAGATTACATAGTAAGTACAAATCTAATTGGGTAATTACTTGTTTTAGAAATATTTTTACTATGTTTTTTTGTGTAATTCCAGAAAATGTGAGAAATCACTAGGAACTTTACAACATATATATTTATTTTTAAAAATAATATAGCTTTGAAAGTTTTATTACTATAAATAGATAGGTTTGATTTGTACAGTACGGGACAGCAAAAAACATCCAATTTTTTAGCAATTGTTAAATGTCTAATAGTTTTATAACAAATAATTATTTTAAAAATTCCTCTTACAGATTTATTATTTATAAACTAAACTACAAATCTGTAAAACAGATTTTTAATATCTTGCTTTTTACAAAAGTTATAAGTGATCAAAGTTTGGTAATTTTATTAGTAAAGCAGAAATTTGACATAACGAAATTAACCAATCATATTTAGCACAGATCACGTGCTTGCAATTTTATTGGTTAATGCTCATTATTAAAAATTAAAAATTTGGTATTTACTATATAAAAAAAATAGTTTATATTTTTTTTTAACCAATTAAAATTTTTTATATAAAATTAGCCAATCAAAATTGATTAAATAATTGTAAATTTGGCACTTTATATTATGTTTTTTGCTGTTCTGTACTATATATAAAAAAAAAAATTTTTGTTCTGTTGATTGAAGAATTATTAATTAATATTATATGATTAATGATTTTAGATTTTTTATTGAGTGGCTTGATCCTAAGTTACAATTTTCAAATTTGAAAGATTTGTATAATAAAAATTGTCTACTATACAGTATTTTTTTGTATTTGTTTCTTTAGACTGATTTATGTTGATCAAAACAAACAACTTTATTAGCTTTGTATTATATATTCAAATATGGCTTTAAATGATTTATATCTTCTTTCTTTGATAAAATCTGAGACTATATTGGCTGGCTTTTGTTAATCACTACATAATTGTGAAAATTTTAAAAATTTTTGATTATATTGCATGTTTTACCAACTTATATTAAAAAGCACAGTATAATAGTATCTTAGTTTTTTTGATATAAGATACTTTTTAAGTGAAGATTATAACAAGTTGATGTACCCAGGTTAGTCAACTGCTATTATATCTGTTCTTATTTTTATAATTAGAACAATAGAATAAAATTTTGGTCAATAGATTACTGGAACTAATATCCAAATATATAGAGAAACATAAATGATTAGGATGTTTACTAGGCTATGCAAATACAATTTTTATTTAGTTTTAATAGATAGAACTGAATATTCTAAAAAAAATATTTGATTCTACAAATTCTGTTTATAAAATTATTTGCAATATACAGAATAAATTAAAAAAAAGTAATTGACTTTGTAATAGTGCTAGCATATGCTAGTTAAAAAGGTTTTTAGTAATGATAAAAACTGACAGATAGTACTGCTAGTGCATAGCTATTAAAACACAATTAACATACTTCATATCTAATTTGAAAACTGCTAGTTAAAAAGGTTTTTAGCACTGATAAAAACTAACAGGTAGTACTGCTAATGTATAAGCATAAAAATATTAGTCAAAACAAGTATCTGTGATATTTTGTAAACCTTTTTTCTACTTGTCATTTCAAAATTATATCATTTTACTTAACTATTCTTATTTATTTATTTTATTTTATTTATTATTTTTTTTTAATCAAAATAATAATACTCTAGAATGATAAAATTTAGAAAGGAATGAATCAAAATTCTTTATTAAATATAGTATCTGATATAATTGATTTAAAATTAGAAATTGATCAGATAGATCTATTAATTTTCTAATGCAATCAATGGCCTCTTACTTAGTTATATTGAACTTTGTTACAACAGAAAGAAAAAAGATGAGCTGTTTATCAGATAATGCAAGAAGGATTTAAAGTAGAGCAAAAAGAAATACAGAATATTCTAAAGCAAAATTTAATACACAAACTAGTATATGATTAATTTAAACTATTTCTAATACTATTAAATTGCTATTACTAAAATTTTTATATAAATAACAAACAACATTGTTCAAATCATTCCTTCACATATAGCTTCTTTTCAATTTACAAAAGCTCAGACACAAACACCAACAAATCGAAATTATCAAGAAATACAAAACAATGATAATAGTTATAATATAATTAATAATACAGATCATTATTTGCAGAAAGCAGTAGAGTTTATAGCTAGACAAATAAAAAGTGATGTGTTGATAGTAGACGATAACAATTTGGAGAAGATTTTTAAAATTATCATAATGAATATAAAAATAAGTTTGAGTAAGTAAAATTAGCTATTGTAATTACAGCTCTTATAATTACATAAGTCAATTTTAATACTAACTTCATCTTTAGTTTATACTATAGTGACATAATAGATTTAAGACCCACTTCACAATTAACAAATGTTGTTTCTGAAGTAATGTAGAAAAAATTTATTTTCTAAACAGAAAAATAGAAAAAGTTGATATGAATTTTTTTTTGAATAAATATATTCTAAGATTTAAAGAATATTGAATTATTATTTATTTTATTATAAATAATATATAAATATATTTGTAACAACATATTATATAACAACTTGTTTTAGCTACATAAATTTTTAGCTATTTTAATTTATTATACTAAGTTGTTACAAATAATCCAGTAATCATGTAATATATTGTTACAATTAGATTCATCTTTATTTTATTTTATCTTTTTGATTCAAATAATTTTAATTGTTTTTAATTGTTTGGCAAAGTAGCTAAAAGACACTTTAACTAAATAAGTGAAAGCTTGATACAGACTTAATACTCCAATTAACATACTAAAATCAGGTGATCTAGAAAAAACTAATACAATTCACAATTTATAAATCTCATATTTATCTGTGATATAAATCAGAGAATATAAGTGAATTCAATTTGTTTATATTTATTTGTAGTGATTAAACATTATTATTTACCCATAGACTTAAAGTCCCAGTCAGAAGTAGTAAATATTGATAAAATATTAACAATAGTTTATTTGTTAATAAAGTGTTATGTATAAAATATGTGAATGGTTTAGCTTAAGTGTAGCACAGCTAAGAAGAAACATTTATATACAAGCAGACAAGGCCATCTGATTTTGATAATATTACTGAATTTTACATCTATAATTATAAGCTTATCAGAACTATGTGTGATATCTTGAACTAACAGATTATTCTTTAGCTTAATAATAAAATAAATGATTATAATAATCTTGAAACTTTTGTGCTTTAGATTATTATACTGAAATATCTCTGCTTTGATGCATAATACATCAAAGGTTATATTGCCTATGTAAATATAAAAGCTTCTGTATATCCAAAATTTTCTAGTTTTATCTGAAAGAATAATAATATATATGAAATTTTTTATAAGTATCTATAAATAAATTTGTTCCAATTTTCTTTATTTATTATTTTTAGCTAAAAATTATTTAAATTTAGTCTTTTATAAAAGCAAATATTACAAAAATTAGTCCATATATTGATTCAAAAATAAAATTAATTTCTAAATGAAGAGTTCATCAAATAGAGTCAAATCTACTGACACCTGATAAATATAAAAAACAAAGATGTTAATATTTAAGATATAAAAAGCTATAAAATTTTTTTGTTTTATGCCAAGATAAAATTGCAAATAAATTTCAACTAATCAAATATTTATAATAAAGCTGGGCTAATTTTTTTTGTATAGTTTATGCAAAAGAATTTTATATTCAAACAGTTTAAAATTTAGATATATCAATATACAGTCGGACCTCTCTAAATGCAACCTCTCTAAATGCATATATAAGAAAAACCTCTCTAAATGCAAGTCTTTTTTTGGGCCCAACTAATATAACACTTATAGATTTTTACTTCTCTAAATATATAACCTCTTTAAATGCATATTTTTTCAATTTTTTACTATGGTCCTAACATTATGCATTTAGAGAGGTCTGACTGTAGTTATAATAGCATTATAGTAAATTTTTCTATACCAATAAATTTTTTTTTATAGTTCTAATATAAATATATAAATGTTAAGATAATCCACTATAATACAAAAATTCGATTTCTAATAAATCTGCAATACCAATTTTGATGAAGTTAAAAAAATTTTATTTAAATATTGTTCCTGATAGAGTTCTAAAAATAAACTCTAATCTACCTTTTTTTATTATAATAGTATAGTATTTTAGAGCCCTTTTTTTGTACTCTATTAAGAATGATATGTAAATCAAATTTTTTTTTTTACTCTATTAAAAACAGTACCACCAATCTATCAGTAACAGTATTTTTGTTACTATAATGATATTCTAAATTTTTATTAATATCTCAGATAGTGTTATTATGAATAAAGGTTACAGTACTTGAATATAGATACACTATATCTAAAAAAACTATTCAAAATTTTCAATACTTCTGAATTCACAATCAAGACCTTACTATTATTCATAAAATATTCATAGAATACAAATAGATATAATCATATAATTTAATATTGAAAATAAAAAAATTAAGTTAAACCTCATCAGGTCTTGATAAATATCATTTGTGTGCAAATATTTTAACCAGGGTTGGCATTTTACTATACTTTTTCTATTGACATATAATTCTATTTACTATTTTTATTTTTCTATTTATTAATTAAATATAAAAATATTTTAAATTTATTACTTTCTGGGTTTCCTCTTTCCCCTCTATAACTAATGGTAGCTAGTCTTAAATTAGTTTATAAATAGAAAATTAAGAGGTGTTTTGCTACACTTAGGTGGTTATACAAGATATAATAGATAGTTAAAATTAATATCATCTTGATACAAATCTGTAACTAATTTTATCATGTATACAGCAAATTCAAAAAAAAAAATAAATAAAATAAAATAAATTTATTACTTTATTAATACTCTAACAATATATTTAAAGAATTATAAATTATTAATAAAAAAAATTTTTTATATTGAAGACAAAAAAATTGAGCTTTTGTTTTATTGTTCTATTTGCCAACATCCATTAGCATTTCAATTTGCAATTTGAATAAGTTCGTTATTCTATAGAATATCTGAGATATCTGATTTCATAACTTTAGAATTATTAAACTAAGCTTATGTTTGCTTTTATAAAAACAATACATTAATTGTAACAAATTAAAATAGAATTTTTGTATAAAGTATAATAGAAAAGCTACCAAAAAATACAAATTTTGGGATGCATTTTTTTGGCTTTTTTTTAGGGTTAGAGGTCAGCTTTATAGATAGAATTTATAGTAAACAAGTATAAGTAGGTTTTAAGAAGTTAAATAGAAACCCAAATATGATTCGCATCATTTATTATTCATATATTAATAGATAATCTTTTTTTAAATTCAAAGCTAATATTCAAAGCTCTAACCTTAAAATATATAATTGTTTTAGTAGTAGTTCAATAAAAATACAATTGTTGTTGGGTTTGCTAGTTTATAAAATATAGTCGATACTATCTAATTGCATGCTATCCATCAAAGACTTTTTTATACATATAGACAGTATATGCATTCAAGTCATAAGAACCATTTTGGAGGTAATAATTAAAAGCCAAAATGTTTTATGCATTTAGTGAGTATATGCAATTAGACAGTATGCAATTAGACAGTATCAACTGTAGTTGTGTAAACAAGTTGGTATATTAATATTATATAATTGATATACAGACAAATTAAATTTGATTTTTTATGAATATGGAAACCATAGATAGAAGATTTTAGCTATCTTTCATGAATCATGTCTTTGCATATCTTTGAATTAAAAAATGAACATTATATAGTCATTGATCATTATTTTAAGTGATCAAAATTTTACTAAATGTTTTTATAGAAACTGAAGTTTGAATTCATAGCAGATTACGAAATGAAGATGTCACAGTCATAGCATCTCCAAGATTTACTATTTTCTGACCACCTGACCACCAAATAACGAATTTATCGTATATCTGCCTTGCAGATGGTCTATTCATCGGAACATGGTGCCAGCATTGGTTGATCAACTCCTGATAGAATTCAGGTGCACTAAGAGCAAATTCAGTGTCAATTTTTCCACGAATTGGCGGATAACCTGTCACGAGTTCGTACATAAGAGAACCAATACTATATATGTCAGCTGCTTGTGTATACGTATCACCATTCAATATTTCTGGCGCCAAATATGAATCGTATGATTGATTAATTGGCCAACAGATTCCTAAATCAGTAATGCGAAAATAGGTACCATCATTACTGATCAAAATATTTCCACTATGCAAATTTCCATGAATCAAATTTTGATGGTGAATATCTACAAGACCGCGAGAAATGTCACGAAGTGCATAGACCACATCTTTCCATGTAAATTTGTTTGGATGCATTCTTCTTAAAATTTCTCTTAGACTTTGTCCTCCATATTGAATAACAAGCATATATTCATTTTCTAGATTTCTGGTTATTCCATAGCATCTTGCTACGAAATCACTATTAATATATTTATATCCGGTAATCTAATGGTGAAAACAGAATGGATAAATTAGATAGAAAGCTGGGATGCAATGTAGAAAATCTCTTTTTTTTTTGAATACCTTATTGATCAAGTTCGTTATGTTGTTTTCAGGAATATTAATGGATTTTAGGACAACTTGGCCATTGTAAAGAATACCATTATAAGCATGATCATCTTTACTTCGCTTAATGCGACCTAAGTTGTTATACTCTATGATGTGCTTTCCAGCAAGATCGTGTCCAACTATGAAACCTTCGATCCATTTAGCATAATAATTTTTAGAAAACCTTCCCTTTGCAAAATACTTTACATCAGTGAATTTTTCATAAGGGATCCACTCCAGGATTAAATTGTAATTTTGATATATTTCAATATTGATTTGTGTGCTACGTAAAAATAAATCAATCTCTTTATTTCCACTAGTCCAATTTATAAAATTGTAAACCAAATAGAATTGAGTTGCGGCTAATTCATGTGCTTTGTCAGAACTATCTGTGTCGGTAGTATTATTTATGAAGTTGAAGATACTTTTGAGGTCTAAATTGTTAACATTTATAAAAGTTAAGTCTTCCATTATAATAAGCTTTCTCGAAAAACATTAGTTAACATAAAATTGAAGATAACAAAACTCAAGTATAACCAACATAAATAAAATGCAAGTTTTTACGTATGACTTATATTTATGCAATTTATGAAAAGTATTGGCTCTTTATTTTATTTCCTAATTTATAATTTTTATAAATAAGCTAGGCTAATGCGTGCCCGAAACCTTACGCATGATAAATATTGTACTATTATGCACAATAGATTATATTTTTTCATATGATATAACTATAGACACGAGTGTAAATAGGAAAAAAAAACTCCGAACTTGCAATTTTTTGTTTCATGCACATGTATCAAATCATTTTTGATGAAACGAACCAGTAACGTCATGGGAGAGCCCTCTTTAATATCAACTCATCATACAATCTTCAAATTAATAATACGCATAAGATAGAAAATGTATATATTGTACGTACATATTGAACTGCGGACGACAAAGTAATGGCGCAATCATTGACGGCACAGTGATTTCTGGGCCAAAGCGGGTGAAAAACCACTTCATTGAAAAGTCGGGACATTGATCATCTGCTAGGAAAATCTCTATTTTGAAAGCAAGTGCCAAACAGTGACTTTTTAGCAGATGCTCATATAGATTTTCATTCCGATTTGGCGGGATGGAGCCCTCACCTTTTCTCTCTTGAACTTTTTGAACTTGTGATTCAACATTTCGTCATATTGTCATTGATATGAAGCGTGTACAACCTGATATCGATACGCAAAATTTTGAAATTTCACACAGTTTAGAATCCTGATAATAGCATTTATTAATAAATATTTGTGATACAAATGTGTAAAGGTTCAATTGAGTTTCAATAAAGTTAGAGGCATGACCTCAAAATTTTTAAAAAAAACAAATGGTAATAGTTGTAAACTGTATACAGTAATCGGAGTTTTATTCCCGCAATGAAATCAGTAAATGCATATGTTTTAGCGTAAATTAATAATTCGATATGTCTTAACCTTTACTGAAGATACTAGTATCCATTTCTTCATCATAACATGGCCACTAATAAATGGAAATACGTTTTCAAGATCTTTGATGAGACAATAAGTTATGCAGCTTCACAAAAAGCCCAATATTCACCTTACTCTCTTGATGAGTATCTAAAGGGCGTTCAATGCTTTATTGGTTGCTTTATGCTTGAAATAGTTGGTAATAAAGAATTAACGGAATATGAGAAAAAATGTTGTCTCGCAATTTTTGAAGTATTAGAAAAAGAACGTACTGAGTCAGGTCACATTTCAATATTTGATAGTTATGAATTAACTAAAGATGAGAAAGTAATGTGTCAGCAACTTTTTGTCAAATTCTTGCGACCACCGCTTAATACTCATCAAATCTTTTCCGAAATAAGAACATCATCAATAGTCACTGCATCAAAGTCAATTCCAGAAGATGTCGTTAATAAATATCTATCTTTATTATCTGAACATGATGAATTAACTGAAAATGAAAAACAAAAGCTCTATTTTGCTTTTCTTAGTGGTCATGAATTAGATAAAGAAGAAAGTAAAATCGGAAACCCAATGATTTGCAAAGTTTGCAATCTCGAACATTATTCAATTTTATTCTGCGAAAATTGTACTAAAGAAAATTTAAAAAAATTATTCGGATCGTGGTCCTCTGGGAATAATGATATTGACAATTTCATACAAGAATGCCAATTGTCATGTGCAACTTCGGAGAGGGTGGTCGAATGGATTCCTCACTCTGAACTTGTGAACATCAAGTATATATGCAATGGTAGTTTTGGAGAAGTATATAAAGCAACTTGGAATAATGGGACAATTAGGAATTGGAATAGTAATAAAGGAGAGTTTATACGTCATGAAAAACAAGATGTAGCACTAAAAATTTTGGTTAAACGGGATAAAGGGTTTTTCAGTGCTTTTTTTAAAGAGGTATGTATGCTAATGTTTAAATGATAGTCGCATGAACATTAATAAAATAATTTAAATATAGGTAAAAAACTATGCTAAAATTCAGTCAGATAATATCGTTCCACTTTATGGTGTAACCCAGTTTCCTGACACCGGCTATTATGCAATGGTCCTAGGATATTGTGAAGGAGGAAATTTGCAGGATTATTTGAAAGTTAATCATTCCTCAGATACTTTAAAAGATAAATTAAGGCAGATTCGTTCATTATGTATATCATTGCAACATATACATAAAAAAAATTTGGTTCATAAAGATCTTCATGATCACAATGTGTTGGTTGAAAATGAAAAGCATTTTTTTCGAATTACAGACCTTGGCCTGTCAGGATCAATTAGTGATCAAGAACAAGGCGTTTATGGGATTTGGCAATTTATTGCACCAGAAGTATATTACCATAAAGAATATAGTATGAAATCGGATATATATAGTTTAGGAATGTTATTGTGGGAAATTTTTGCAGGCTGTCGTCCATTTTCTAATGTGTCTTGTGACGAGATTTCATCTATATTGATTTCAAATGATAGACCAAAGATGCCTTCAGGATTACCAAAAACCATTCAAGAAATGATTCAACGTTGTTGGGATCATGAAGCCTCTAAACGTCCTAGCATCGATGAAGTCTTGACATTTTTTAATAACCAACTTGGACAAATGATTAATAACAATGAGGATGACACAATATTTACAGAGCAAGGAATGCCGCAAATTCAAGATTCTGGAACATTTTATTCTGATAATTATTATAATATTATTATTGGCTGATGAAATTGTGAATTCCGTCGCGTATAAAAATTTTGCACTACCACCTACGGTCTATATTATTAATAACGTTAATTAAACAATGCAGCAATACTACCGTATTTTCGCCCATGAGCGTTATTTCGAATTTTGGCCCGAATTAAGCTTAATTTAGGCCAAAATTTGAAATTACACCCCTGCGC
>CAJVPZ010002426.1:0-12440 GCA_910592135.1 Racocetra fulgida | reverse complement strand
TTATGAAAAAAGAGAGCGGCAGGAAAAATATAGTTGTGCGAGTTTTCCAACCAAAGAGTGTTGTTCCAAGAGTTCTTCATAGCCTTCAGTTCCTAATATAATTTGAGTCTTCTCTTTACTCACTGTTCCCGGAGACCCCTCCGGTTTGGATGCTGAACACAAAAGGGAGTCCACCAAAGAGAAGAAAGGCTTGACCCCTTTGCAAACCATCCAAAACGCCTGCTTCTCGGTATATCACATTAAAAACTTTGTCAACAACAGTTTGTATTAAGAAAACTACAAGTTATTTGTTCTGTAATACTTCTGTAAAACGTACGCCTAAAAATCTCTATTCCGTAGCGTAAACCGAGAAAGGGTTTGCATAACATTCAATGATAATACTATAATGTCTCGAAAGAGAACATTCGATTTGACGGAGCAAATATATAGTTTATTAATTACGATGTTTGTGAGACCCCTTTACATTCTAATAAAATGCTATACTTATATACTATTTACTTATGTGCTATATATGCTAGATGTTCTAATTATGCCATTTATGCTAAATATCTCGGATATCCTAATTATCCTAAATGTGCTAAATATGCTATCTATTATGATGCGCCAATACAAACAAATATGCATCCGATCATCGATTATGACCGTAATTGACTATCCTAATTTTCATTCATAACAGTTCGCTTCTGGTCTTGAGTCTTCTACTTGCTTTCGGGTACTGGTTGGTACAAGTAATTGTTGGAGAGAGTTCCTCTTATTATTTATTTTGATCAGGTCTTTATATAATTTTATATTTTTTACCCTTCTCTTCCTAAAAAATCATCTGATTTTTGTCATATTCCAAACTAAATGTTAATTCATTATAGTAATCTGTAATTAAATAATTTCTATATAATCACAAATTATATTTTTATTATAATTTATTATAGAATTTTACTAATTATAACTGGTAGTGATCATCACCGGTGCATAATTAGCAAATAAAATTGCAGGATTAGATGTAACATGCAAATCAATTTGTATAACCAAAATAAAGATTTTTTTAAAAAAATGCTAATATCTTAAGAATTCGTCTATGAAACTACCTTCGACATTCTAACAAAAAAATTTCTCGCTAAATTTTATATATATCTAACACCTTGCTAAAATTTCAGGCCTTACCCTAACCCTAAAGTAAATAAAATGAAATAATTTTTTTAGTTTATCATTATTTGTTAATTATATATCGGTGATGATCACCACTGGTAATTTAAGTAAAAACCTTTATTATAATTGTAATTATATAGAAAACCCTTTATAATAGTTACATTTCTATATAATTATCACTTTTTGTATCTTGTAGAATTATATAAAGATTAGACTGTATTTGTAATACAATTTTATTATGCTGCTTTTGTCTATATTTCTCTATTCATCTAGTTTCTTCTACTATCCATATTTCAGTTTAACTTTATATACTTAGCAGCTTGTTTTTTCTTGTTATATACTATTTATTTTACTCTTTTTGCTATATATAAGTTTCATATTATTTTATTTATTTTTTTATATATAATATATTTAATTAGGTTGATTTTACATTGTATTGTTTTTTAATATTTTGTATTGTTTCTATTTCTAAGTACAAGTTTTGTGTATTTGATTTCTCTTGCCTTATATTGTTTTAATTTTTTATAAAGTGCATCTATTTATATCTTTGTCTGTTCTACTATAGTTAACTTTTTTAGAATTTTCTGTTGTTTTTTTTTTATATAACTATTTGGTTGTTATATTTTATATCTTCTTTATTTTTATTTTTATGGTTCTTAATATAGTTTTTTTGTTTATTTTTTATTTTATATTATGTATTTTGTATAATAAAAACTAATTTGTATTACAAGATCAAAGCCAATTCTCTAAACAATTCTTAAAATTATTGATAATTTTTAATATTTTTTTCTATATTTCTGCTACTTTTACTCTTCTTATTCTAGTTTCTTAAAAGACAATATTATTTTTGATTCTTTTTCTTTTTCTTAGAGTATTAAATCTTTTTTTTACTAGCATTTATGTATTTTTGTTAATGTTTTGTTTTTGTAATTTTGTATATAAAGTTTTTTTTCAACTTTGGCAGTCTTGCTAATGATCTTTTATTAAGATTATTTTGTCACAGGCTATACAAAACATTGAGCTTAATATTTAGGCCTAATATTCTACAATTACTTCTAAAAGCACTTACAAGCGATCTGCTACACTAGGCAAATAAATCTACAAAAGACATATTATAATAAATCAACAAAAAATTTGAAGATTATTTATCCTAGAAGGCTATATCAGACCACTATCCTACAATAGAATATCATCAATCTAATGATATTTTCTTATAAAAAAGTAAAAAAAAGAAAAAAATACTAACACTAATACTAATACTAAAAAAGAGGAAAGAGGAAAGGACAAGAGTAAAAAAAAATTAGATAGTCACAATTATAAGCCTGTATCAGGCTAACAAAAATTATATATTATAAGATAAAAAAGCTCTGTATTTAACTCTATCCTAATAATATATCTAATTAGTACAAAAAAACAAAAATAATAGATTTAAACTAAACTAGACTAAACTAGACAAAGTAGTTAAAAGATACTATTAGTATCAAAGTATTGTTTAAATAGTTTTTTTTAGTTGAGACACATTGTCTAATTATATTGTTATTTAGACATGCTCAGTTGCTTAATCTGGATAGCATCGATTTTGTATTTACTAAAAGTAAACAATCTGTTTTAAAAAATAATCAACCTGATTTGGAAGATAAACAATATTGACTGTTTTAGAAAATTACATATCGATCTTTTGGAGAAGATAAGCTAAAACATCTATTTTTTAACAAAATTTTCTTAAAAAAAGTGGTGGGCAATGAAACTTTGTAGGTTCTTTCTAATATATTTTATAGTTGTATAGAGACTATCTTTAGTTTTTTTAATATACCTAGTGTCAACCTAGTTATTCTGTGTTCTTAGAATATTCTTCTAGTTTGGATGCCGAATATAATAGAAGAGTCCATCTAGCAAAAAAGTTTAAACTCTACAAAAACAGTTCAAAGTAGTTCACGCTTTAGTTTTATATTCTTAGTACTTCATCAATAACACATATACTTGCATAAAACCAAGTATATTATTACTCTTTAATGTCTTCTATAGTATATTTTTTCTATAGTTCAGTTTTTTGGAGTTGTTTACCAGAGGATTATTAAAAAAAATATTGATTTATTTTATTACTAATTATATTTGTTTTTTTTTTTTTTTTTTTTTTTTTTTTTTTTTTTTTTTTTTTTTTTTGTTTTTTTTTTTTTTTTTTTTTTTGTTTTTTTTTTTGTTTTTTTTTTTGTTTTTTTTTTGTTTTTTTTTTTGTTTTTTTTTTTTACGAGTGAGATGTTACGTTCTCAAAAAAGCACTTAAAGTATATGAATAATCTACCCGGACAGATGATTTACATTCGTCAATTACGATTATGAAACAACATACTGTGTATGCAAATGACCTAAACGAACTTAATGACCAAATTCCTGGTCGTTATTTGATGACTTGGGGTCATTTACTATTCCTGTTGGAGATAGCATAGTTAAAGATCAATTTATTGGTCAATCAAGGGTTTGCACATGATATACATGCGATCTAAGCCAATAAAATAAAATTTAACCACAGATATGTGTGAAATATAATTTCAAGTTTAAAGCAAAACTTGAATAAAACAGTCATAATTAACCTCTCTTTAAGTATATTTATAAATATGTTCGAAAATTTAACTTACTAAGCCTAAATATTTATTGAATTCATAATTTAGTTACGGCTAAAAATAAAAAAATTGGGTTAATTGTTTATCAAGAATCAATAGTTCAAATAAAAACTGCATATTGATTGTGTCTTATTCCATCCATTCTGATATATTTAAATTTGGTTCACAAAAATGTTCATATTATTTAATATATCGAGAAATACTGTACAGAATTACTAGACTGAATGTCGCAAAAGCTATTTGATTGACTTGATTCAATATTAGCGAAGTTACTTGATCAACTTGATTCAATATTAATAAAGCTACTTGATTGACTTAACTCAGTACAACCAAAACTACTTGATGCGACATTGTCTACTAATTTCAAAAATTATGTATATGTATATTTAAAAGCAATTAATTTTTTTTTAACTTTCTAACATTATTGTTAGAGGACATCATATGACATTATGCAATTAAATATTATCATTTGTAATATCCATAAATGGAGTTTGAGAAAGGACTGTAGTATATTTTTTGATATAACTTTAGAAGAAAACGGAATATACTGTAATGGAGTTATATTTATATTTTGCGATATAAAAAATTCTTGAAAAATCTAAAAAATTCAATTTGATAAGTAGTAAACAATATTTTTGATAAATTCAATATGATAATAATATTATGATCAATTGCTTTTTACAAATTAGTTTCCACTTGACTAGTTGTAATTGATCAATAACTATATTAACATCATCAAAAATTGTTTGATCAAGTTCATTTTATATTCTTTGTCTGAACAAAGCCATTCATTATAAGTACCGTATTTTCGCGTAATAATGCACACCTGTGCATTATTTTGAGCACCTGTGCATTATTTCAGGATGCACTTGTGCGTTATTTTGGATCAATATTGCCAATAATTTAATAGAAATGCGCTCTATAATTATATTTATCGTGCAAACTCTTGGGGGTGCATTATTTCGGGACACACATGTGCATTATTTTGAGCAAATAGGCGATTTTTAAAAAAGTGGCAATTTCAAAATAACAAACATATGCATTATTACACGCAAATATGGTATGATCAAGTATATTAATTGAGTCAGCTCTATATATTTACTCATACAATAGTGGTGCTTATTATACTAATATAGGGTAATTCTTATATGTATTCTATAAACAAATTATTTTTATAAATTAAGGGTAGGGTGTCCATAAATCATTTTTATATGATCTATATGGTATATTAAAATTTACATAGACAGCAAAAATTCATCACTGATATAACTTTTTAGAATCATGATTAATCTTCACCAAATTTTTCCAGTATAGTAAAATTATAAATATAATATCTTTTAAAAAAAATCTACTTTGTATATTGATAAAATTACTTAGATTACCTCAAATTTACTTAGGTTGCACAAAAATTACTAATTCTGATTGGTCAAATTTGTTGTTTTTATGATTCAGATTAGTCAATTACATAATTTTATATGAATACCATATGATTACTATTAAAAATGATCTATGGATAATCCAAATTCAATTCCCGAATGCTGAACCTAAGTCAGGACGAAAGCTGAAGATTTCAAAATTTTCATTGAAAATTTTTATTTTGCGACTTTTGATCTAGCCAATGACGTAATTTTGTGTCACTTTATAATTAGCAGATTGATCACAGGTAGTGCTAAAGGTAATACATAATTGATACTGTTATGCAAAAAGATGTAAAAAAGTAATAATGAAACTTTTTATTCATGTAACCTTATAATAGGCTATGTGAAGTTTATAGTTGTAAAGCATACTTTAATTAGACTTTATATCGTTATACTATATATCTGTAAATAGTATATAGCTTATTTATAGTTTAGTCTATATAAAGAGGGACATATAGAACTCTGGTTAGAAAATTGGTATTTTTTTAGTCTTTAGTTTGGGAGTTAGAGATTTATATATTGGTACTTTGGAAAGGGTTCTTAGTATACCAGATATACTTGTTGGGATATAATATTTGTTACTGTTAGTATCTGGGACACAATAATGAGTTATTGGTTTAGTACTTTTGGTGCCTTGTATGTATTAATAACAATTGGTTTCTCGTATTAATGCTTATGACCCTAAGCTAAATTGGCTCAGCTGGTACAAAGTCTCTCCCCTAGTCATAACAATACCAATCAGTCCCAATTAGTATCAGTCATATATTTCTTTTATCACTACCTGGTGTCTACTTTTGTTAGGCAAAACTATTTATAGCAAATGCAAAAGTCAAAACTAGTGTTGTTAAGCAAAACCTAGAAGTTTTACTATTGGCAAAAATTAAAACTAGTTTTAACTTTTGCTGAAAAAAATTAAAATAGCAAAATAGCAAAGATGTTAAAAGATGACAAAACTGAAAAAAGATGATAAAATTAGTAAAATATAAAACTAGTAAAGAAACAAGAATAGAAAGCAATTAAAAAAATTTAAACTATTTTTATCTAATTATCAATCTTTTTATTTATTTATATATTTATATATACAGTCAACCTTTTCAAAATCAGTATGCAAAGTGGACTAGAGTTCCTATCCATTATCTGTTTATCCATTTATCTACTGGATATACAGATCTGAATTTATTCGGATATACATTTTACTATTGATATCTGAATAATTATCTGAATATTTGTCTTTTTTTTTTTTTAATTTTAAAAGGTGAGACCATGCTTCTAACTTTATTAAAATTCAATTGAGTTCCTTTACATGATTTATATACAGAAAAGAAATTACATTTGAAAGTTATATCCAATGGATGCTAAGACTAGATAATCAGACACAATGTTATAGTAAAATAATTATCTGCGGCCTAAACCTACCAGAGTGGCCAAAGCTCACCTAGGTTTGGGAATTGAGAAGTATATTATAAAAGTTAAGTTGGAATTTGATCCATTTTGAAAGCCATAGTTCAAATTTGTGACTAGCAACTGAATAAAGTGAAGACTGAGATTGGGAGATAAAGTGGATGAAGAAGGCAATAGGAAAGTAGAAATATTAGCTTAGAATCTAAAAATACAGTATGGAATCTAAATAGAGGTATAGATTTGTTTATTGAGATGTAATAAGAATTTGACAGCAAGAGATATTGCAATTTTGTTAGATAATGTAATATCAGCAAGAACTAATATAAGTTCATAGGAATAAAGCCTGAGAGTGTTGATAAGAGGGATAGTAAATTAGATAAGTTGTGAATTTGCATACACTGAAGGTTCAAGATTTGCTAGAGTATATGAGAAATAAATTTACTTAGAGAGTCAAGACTTGATAAGTTAATTGTTGATTGAAGTGAGCTAGAAATCAAGTTTTCAAGTAACTATGAAGTTGGACAAACAACCCAGTAAAGCATAGTGCTAGTTTGGTTGCATTGATGGCATACTGGTGGATATGCAGGGTTACGTTTGTGTAAGATATGTGGAGTGACAATTTGTCAAGCAGAATTTTAATGCGAAATGATTTTAAAGTGGATAATTGAAAGCTGTGTTGGTAATTGGATATCTTTTAGTTGTTATTAATATATAGCCAGGTAGCTTGCCAGTGGATTTCACTAAGGACCTGGAACCATTGTTGAGCTTGGTTTTGGGATGACCAGAGAGCATATATTTAAGCATAACAGATTGTATGAATACATTATCGGATTGGTAGTTCGATGAGAAAGTTGTCAAGAGCAAGAGTATAGTTAGAGTTGTATATATTATATGGTTTAAATATTAAATTAGGTGAGTTAAAGTGGTTTTGAACCAGTCAGTCAGCTTGGTTATTGAATTCATCATCTTAGTGAGCATCAACCTTATGGAAGTTAACTTGTAGATTATAAGAGTTAATAAAACTAATTAAAGTATACCATAGAGAGTGATATGGTGTATATATAAGAGATTGGGCTAGAAGAGCTTGATTGGTGTTGTTGTACTTAGATATTACAGACTGTAAATCTGTATAAATATGAACTATATAGTTTCTGGATGCTGTGATGAGTGCAGACAAGATGGCAGTAAGTTCAGCCTTGAAAGAACATGGCTAGAGTTTGATTTGGGCATTAAAAGAGTGCAGAACATTGTTTTGTTGAATTTGTATCCATCCGATTCTCATAGAGCATTGAGGTGATCCAAGCTCTATAACAGAACCATTTGTATAAAAGGAAAGTTCAGAATAGTTATAATTATGTTGAGCAATAGATTGAAGAGTGTTATTTAGAGTATTAGCTTCAAAGATATCAGGTATATGTGCTGTAGCTATAGGAATATTAGAAGCAGGTGGAATTTGGAGTGGATACCGAGAAGCAACAGAATATATTAGGTCTAAGTGGTTGGCATTTAAATTAATAGATTTAGTTGTAGAGTTGACTCTGCCAAAAATTTGGTAGCTAAATTAATTGGAATGAAAGTAGTGCATTTGTTAGCAATAAGATGAGAGTTTAAGAGACAGTCTAGACATTGGTAGCTAGTAATAGGTGGAGTTGGATATAGGTGAGTAAATTGGAATTCAATAGAACATTGCCAATGTATAATAAGGATTTGTCCTGAGGCGGTAGGCTGCTTACGGGCTTTATCAATAATAATTTGATTATTAAGTGCTGTAATTAGCCAAGGTTTAGAGTGTGGAGAAAAATGTACAGTAGTATAACAATAATAATTAATATTAGGAAGTTGAATATGATTATATAACATTCGGAAGGAGTAATAACTAATAACATTATCTTCTAAAGTAGTAAACCATAGTGGTTGTCTCCCTTTGGGAACTTTGTGAATTCTAGGTGAAATATGTTGCCAGCTGAGCAGGCAAGAATTGTCAAAGGATGTAAGTTGATATAGATACATAATATAGTGGTAGCAAAGTTGTTTTTTGAAGTTTGGATATTGAGGATATGAAGATAATATAGATTCTAAAGAGGTAGAGTTTGGTGAAATAGTATATAGAATCTGTTCTGAAATATTGGGAGTAATAGAGAGTCCAAGGTGTTTAAATAGCTGGATGATTTTAAAGCTTGTAGTAAGCTTATTGGGTCTATCAATAATTAGATTTGGATGTAGAAATATATTAGTAGGAGACCAGAGATTATTTTGAAGTTGCTGAAGTCAGATGTGGAAGCAGATTCCTAAGAGATCTTTGTTGTTAAGTCATTTAATATAGTTAGAGATATGATGCTGAAGTTGGATATCCCAGATGTTATAAATATTATATAGTTGTAGGTGTAGAAGAGTAGTAGTAGGAATAGTATGACTAAGTTTGGCTTTGCATTTAACAAGACCAATATGGTGGATGAGAATTTTTTGCAAGTACTGTAACTGAGAACTAGATTTTGTAGATGGTATTCAATAGTAGGAATAATGACAGTATTAATAATATAACAAGCATGTGTATCTGTAATGCATTTAGGATTTGCAATTTGTATTAAATAGAATGATTCATTAACAATTAGTTGTGTTTGTTTGTGGTGTTTGTTATCAAGTGTAACCCAACAACCAAGGAACTTAAAAGGTTCATAGTGTGAGTATAGAGAGAGAGCATGGTTGTTGAAGGTGATAGAGTGATAGTTAGAAGAAGGATTATTGGTGCTAAGTATAAATTTAGATAGGTTAACTTGAATATTGACCTTTTTATAAAAGGATTCTGCAACAGAAATTATGTGAGATAGTTCAGCTTGTAAAGATGCAATCCAGAGAGTGTCATCTATATAAGTGAGAACAAAGCAGTGAGTTTGAAGTTTGTTGAGGGTTTTTTCTTTAAGATTAGTAATCCATGATGTTTTAATTGTGTATCCAGTAAATTGGTGATGAATATAAGTAATAAGAGGGTCATAGTAGATTCTCCACAATAGAGGAGTAATAGTTTCCTCTTGATCTATACCATTGTGTACTGGATATGAAGAAGTAAGTCCCAAATAAGTAATAACTTGGTTGTGTCGATCTGTAAAGAGATTATAAATAGTGTTGATAATAGGAGTAGGTAAAGAGAGATAAAGTAGTGATTGTTTTAAGAGATTGAGGTTAACAAAGTCATAGGCTTTACTCATGTCTTGAGATAATAGCCATATATTCTTCTGGTTGCATGCTGCATCTTCTATGAGGTTGTTGAGGATGTGAATAGAAATTGAGGTGCTATTACCAGGTAAGGCGATATAGTTAAAGGGAGATAAAATAGGATGCTGTGAAAATACATTGTTAAGTCTATTGGTGAGGATTTTGTATAGATTTTTCGTGTGTGTTTAATCAAGCTGATGGGTCGTATAAGGTTGAGATCACTATTGAAGGTATTGCATTTGGGAATTGGGTAAATTCTTTCATGTTTTCATTGTTTTGATATGTTGTCTGTGGTAAGACAACGGTTAAAGAGAGCAGTTAGAGCTTGAATACAGGTGGAGCCTGAATGCTTAAGCATTTTGTAGCTTATGCCAGTAGGGCCACAAGCTTTGCCATTAGGAAGTTTTGCAATAGTGCAGAGCACCTTATATCGCATAGTTTTCAAAGAGCCTTTGTATTTTGTAAAAAGGATGCAGATCGATAGCGAAATGCACTATGAATCAACAAGTGGAAAAGTGCGACGGGAATATGGTTCAAATGACTCATGTGATCATGTGATCGATCGGGGCCGTATGGAAGATCCTAGTGTTGGGCGGCATTAATGAGATCGGGTACATTAGGTACCATGATCGTCAGATGTATAATAATAATGACAAATTAGGCATGATTATAAAGTTTATTAAATTAATAATGCATGAGATAGTTTAAGGGTAGCACAAGGTATACAATAGAAATTTATATGTAAATAACGAATGTAAAGTAAAGGTGGTGAATCAAAGTAAATTAATAATCAGTGTTGTACAAAGTAATATAACGAAAAATTAATATAAATAGAAAATAAAAATAAAGAGTGAAAATTAGTCTCTAGACGAAAGAAAAAAAAAAGGGTGTTTCAGTATAAGTAAATACTTACGTGTGTTATCCTGGAGTTTGTAAGTAAAGGAGAAAGTAGACTGTGCCAAGCGAGACTGAATATATATAAAGTTAAAGCCATCTGGGCAAGATTATAATCGCCACGGTGATTATATAACTCTGTGATACCTTATCATCTATAATTATTGTGGTTAAACTGTTATACTAATCAGAGTTAATGTGTGAATGTGGTGTGTAATATTGTTGCTAAAAGTTTGAGAATATTGAATGGTTAATGGGTTTGTGTGTGGTCCAATTTTCTAAGTGTGCTTGAATATGTTTTTTAATAAGATGGGGTTTAGTAATAAGTTCATTTGGCAGTTTAATGTTTGAAAATTGAATAGGTGAATAATATCGATTCAGAATACTGTTAATAGCTTGTGTAGGCCAAGCTACAAGAGTATTGCATCTTTTTTCTGATACTTCTTGAATTTGTTGGCGCAATAACAAAGAGTTCTCCATTTGGCATGCATAGTAAAGTTGTTTTCAAGTATCTTAGGCATGTTTGATTTATTGGCTAAGGTGGGATGAGTCTGATGAAGAGAGAGGTTGAAGGTTGCATTGAGATTTGTAATTAAGAGTATCAATTTGATTATTTATATGAGGGATATTGATGGTATTATTGTTACTGGTATTTTTGACTATTTTGATCAGTTGTCCAAGTTTTTTGAGAGATAGATAAAGCAAAGTATTGTGAGGTGTGTATTTATGATTGTAGCTGCTTTTGTAGCTAATTTTGTTAGGGATTGATTGTATTGCAGCATAAATAACAGAGTGTTCAATCTTATGCCAGGTTGTTTCAAGACTTTCTGAGGTTTCAGTGATAAGAGGTGTATGGTGTGATTGAAGCTTGGATGATAAGAGATTTGAGAATTCAGTCCATTTTTCTAATGACATTGGTTTGTAGTTAAAGATTCTATAGCTAATTTCAGTATGTTGTCATGATGGTTTGCTATATACATTAGGGAAGGTCCAGGTTGTTAAAAGAATGAGGTGATCACTAGTAGTGCTTAACTTGCTATTATCCAAATTGTAAGATAGCAGAAACTGTATATTGAATTGGTCTGTCCAAATATAATCAATATGGCTACTACTTGTATTATTGAACCAAATATAATAGGTGTTGTTGAAGTTGATACCAATGTTATATATGTTAGAATAGTTTAGAAAGTTGATAAGCTTATATTTTGAGGAAGAACTGTGTATGTAGTCTTGTGTATTAAAGCCTCTGAGAATAATTGGGTGAAGGTTTTGTTCAAATACTTGTTTGATCTAGTTAATGACTATGTCTTATGTGATATTTCTTTTGTGTAAATCAGTAGAAGAAAGGTAAACAGATATAATATGAAGTTTAATTTGACTTTTGAAGAAAAGGTTGAGTACAATTGCACCACCAGGATGTATTAAGCAGCTGTATACATGTGGTTTGAGGTGGTTGCAAATCATAAGAACTGTTCCTTTGGCTAAGGTTTCTGAATTGGTCCAGTAATATGTAAATTAGTTATTATTATAAAAGAATAGGTTAGATTTGTTAGACGCAAATCACTAATTCTTCCCGACGATCACTTGTACCAAATTTTTCTTAAAAACAATTGCTATTTTCTTGAAATTTTATTAAGTAAACCATTTCTGGCTGCCTAAGTAAAGTTGTTTTATACTTAATTTTACTTATAGGCGGCCTAGTTTTATAGCTTTAAAGCTCTTTGCTTCCGAGCTATAACTATATATTTGAA
>CAJVPZ010002425.1:0-12442 GCA_910592135.1 Racocetra fulgida | reverse complement strand
ATTTTTAGTTTAGTTTTTTTATATTCCTTAGTATTAATATTCGTTTTCTTTGATGTATTTATTTTTTTTATTATATACCCTTTTTTTGTTTCCTATTATCCTCTTTTTTTTTCTTTTTTCCTTCTCTACGAGAAAGTATCATCAGTTTGATGACATTCTATTGTAGAGCGGGAATCTTGACAGGGTGAGCAACAGCTAGCTGAGGAATCTGGGAGGAATAAGTTTGGAGTGAGTTCCAGATCTCTAGAGGAGGCTAAGTGTTACTAGGCAGATTGCATCTGGGCAAAACACAGCGGTTTAATGGTTCACCCTAACTACAAGTAGATGTTTTGGTATCTGCGAGATATGCTGGTGGTGAGTTTACTTTTTGGTTGGAACATTTATAGATTTTAGATTTCTTCGTATACCAATATAGGAATGAAAGTCTGTTTCTATAATAAAGTAAACAGGATTGCCGAAAGAAAAAAAGGAACTTGTTAGTGTAGTTGCTAGAGGGCTTGTGCTGCTTCTGTAGAGTGGATAGTGCTATTGATATCTTTATAGATGGCTTGCTTTTTTGGGTTGGTGATAAGTTCTTCTAGTAGTGGTATTTCTGTAGTTGGGCTGCTATTTTCTATGTGATGATTGCTATTCATAACTTCATCAATGTTGCATCGGAGCCTATAGGTACTGTAATAGAATTTCTTTTTTCTAATTTTTTTTTTTTTTTTTTAATCTTCAAAGGTGAGGCCATACCTCTATCTTTATTAAAATCCAATTAAACTTCTTTACAAATAAAAATAAAGAAATTACATTATTTGAACTTTATATCTATAAGATACTATTGCTAACTCCTTAAAGTATCTAGGAGGCTATTGAATTTAAATCCTGTTTAATTATTTTATTTTTTATCTTTCTTTTAATTTCCTTTAAATAAAAGATTGTCTACTTGACACTTGTTTCTTTAAGATTTGCTAAAGCTTGCTAGTTTTTAGTAAATTTTATTACAGTACTATCAACTTGTATAGTAGTTATCTGGTTAAGTAGTTTTTTGAAGGTAGATTTCTTTTTTTTCAGTGATAGGTTATTAATTTCACAGCCTGAACATAGACTTATTGAATAGTCAATAGAGTTGAGTTTCCAGTGATGTATTGTTACCCAGTTTTGTTGTATTGATGTGATTTTACTAGTACTAAGCTCTGTGGGATCAGTGATCCATTTTCGTTTTCCTGTAGGTGTTTCATGCTATATATATGGATTCAGTTCGATAAGCTTTATTCTGTTTGTTAGTACTTCCTTCTGTATAGTGTTAGTTAACTCTGCAAACCATCTCGGTTTTTTGCTATGTGGGATTTTTTGTATTGTTTAAGGGAGGTGAGCCCAGAGAATTGTATTTGTTTATAAAATATTCATAACTTGTTCTATTACATAGAGGCCAAGTTGATTGTGACTCTTCTTTATCAGATGTGGTGCTTTAATTTGCTGTAGTATAGTGTTGATTGAGAGTCCAAGGGTTGGCAGTGGTATAGGCCAGTTGTTGTTTTGATTTTGTAATATAATATGTGTGTTTTGTAAGCTTTTTAGTATCTGAGCTGAGTGTAATAGATGTTCTGGTTGTGCTATTATATAGTTATGATGCTGAAGAATAGATTGTGATATTGCTACTGCATTTTGTAGCTGTTGGAGTCTGACTTTGAAGGTTGATATATGAAACCCTGGGTGGTTAAGTTGATATAAGATGAGAGAAATATGTTGTTGATTTTAAATATCCTCAACTGTTTTGAAAACATATATTGCGTTGTGAAATATTGTCAAGTTTGGTATTGATGCAACAAGGCCTGCTTTATGTTTTATAATATTAGTATAAGTATTCGTTATTTAGTGCATATAGTAGGTGACAAGGCTGTGTTTTGAACTCGGTAGCTTATTCTGGTGAGAATAACAGTATTGATAATATATATTGCTTGTTTATCCATGATCTTTGCTTTTCTTAGTTTTGTTAATACATTTGTAGTTTCTGTTTTGATAATGTTGTGTATTGGTGTGTGCCTCTTTGATGTTGAGTACCAGCATCCTAAGAACCTGAATGCTTGTTTGGGCTTTATGCTTTCTATAATAGTACTATTGAAGGTAATACTAGGTGTGTCAGTGGGATTGAGCGTTGTCAGAACTGATTTGTTGAGGTTAACTTGTATGTTGGTTAGTTTGTAGAAGGTTGTAGCAGTATGAAGAATCTTTTGTAGATGTTTTTTTGATGGCGCTATCCATGTTGTGTCGTTCATGTAAGCCAGTACGGAGTGATTGACTTCTAGTTTATGAGTATCAGTAGTTGTTTGCATAGTATATCTGTATGTTCTCTCGTAATCCTAATTAGCAGAGAGTTGTAGTATATATGCCATAGTAAGGGTATTATCATTTCACCCTGATCTATTCCGTCGTGAACTGGGTATAGTTCTGTGGTGCTGTGGTTGGTTAGTATAGTGTTGTATTTATTAGTAAATATTTCTATGATTAGATTTGTGATGGGGTTTGAAAGCTTGATTCTGAGTAGTGCCTGTTTAAGGATAGATATATAGACAGAATCATATGCCTTAGACATATCTTGTAATAAGATCCATAGTTCTTTAGAATTTGTGTTTGCCTCTTTGATTATGTGTGTTAATATGGTGATGAGTAGTGTTGTGGATGTATAAGGGAGTGCAACATAGTTGTTGTTGTTGAGGATTGGATATCATGATATGGGCTTGGTGCTGCAAAAAGTGAGTAAATTGACAAATTTTTAAAAATTAATTTTTTTACATAAATTAATTTAGAATATTATCAAGATTATTTTTCACTTAAGATACAAAAGTAGTTGTATTAATAAAATTATTCAATATAACTCTTTAAAATTTGTAATTTCTTATAATTTATCATAAAATTTGTAATATAAAAATTGATTTTCTGAAGATCTTTTTTTTTGTCAATTTATCCTCTTTTTGCAGCACCAAGCCCATATGATCTTGTTAAGCCTGTTTGTAATTATTTTGGTAAAAACCTTTCTGGAGTGTTCGATTAGTGTAATAGATCTGGTGTGTTTAAGTATTCAGTGAATGTTTGTTTTTTTGAAATTAGGTGTATTCTACTATATTTCCATAGTATTGGTACTTATTGTAATTCTAAGCAGGCATTAAAGATATTTAGTAAGAGCAGTAGTGTGATAGGATCGAGATGTTTTAGCATTTCATTAGATATATTTTGTGGTCCTGTTGCTTTGTTATTTGGTGCTTCTTTTATAGCTATGTTTAGTTCTTCTATAGTAATACTATTGGTAAGGTCTTTGTACCAGGAGGTCTGTATTCTGAATATTGGACTATATTCTTGTTGCTATATGTTCCATTGACTTTCATGGGTAGTATTTAGTTTAGTCCAGTTTTCGTAGTGGCTTCGTATTTGATCTTTGATTTGGGATGGATCAGTTATAATGTGTATAGGTGTATGTATATTATATAAAATTACTGAATCAGTATGTCTTTTAAGAATACTATCAATCATTTTTGATGTATTGATTGCAAAATTGTTGTTTCTTTTTTCAATATGATGGTTTATAGATTGTGTATAAGTGATATTATTTTCAATTTTTTTTGCATAATAAATTGTTTTCTGTATTGTTCTAAGCTTACTTATGGTTGTCTTGATGTTGCTGTTGGTAAGGTCTTTGTCTGTAATTGGGTCAATTGGTATTTCGCTATGTTTATTTATTGTTTGAATTTCTGAGTTAATTATCTGAGCATTATGGGCTGTATTTTGATTGTTATTGAGGTTTCTGATTAGTTTGTTTATTTTTTTGAGAGTATGGTGTAATGCTATAGCCTTTGTAGAAAATGTATAAAATGTTTTGGGTGATATTGTTGTAGTGAGTATATGTTTTGCTACCGATTGTTTAACTGCTGTATAAAATTCGTGCCAGTGTTTGTTGAGGGTTTAGAGATTAGTTATTTTTTTATCCATAATTCTGCTCTGAAGAACAAGCTTTTTTGCTGTTTGGGTAAATTCCATCTATGAATCTTTAGTCATTTGGTTGTACTGATATATTGTTCGTTTTCTTTTCTTTGTTCTATTAATTTGATTCTTGGGTTGTATTTCTACTCAGTATAGATTATTTTGTGATCACTGTCAGTAATTAGGTCTACTAATAAAAGTATAGGAGGTGTAAACATATGTATTAAGTAGTTCGATAGCCATATATCATTGATTTGGCTTTGTATTTGTTGTCTATTCCATGTGGGTGTAGTAATATTAAAATACTTCAGAGAGCTAGTTAATCTATTGCTTTGCATTGCTTGAAAGATAGGAATTGTTTTGTTGTGTTTGTTGCGGTCATAGTTGAAGTTACCCAGAACTATTATATGATAATTACTTCTGGCAGCTTGTTCTATCCAGAGTGTGATAGTTTGTTGTATGAGTATATTGAGGTCTTTATTATTTGATAGTAGATATACTAAAATGATACGGGTTTTGTTTTGATTTAGAAAAAATAAGTCAATTGCAATAGCAGTATCAGAACATGTAGTAATATTATATATGTAAGGTCTAAGTGGTTTAGTGATTGCTATTGCTATGCCCATACTTGCTTCTTGTATCTTTGCTATTATTACATTGCAGTTTGCTGTATAGATATAATAATAGAGATTGTTTGTGTATAGGCTATTGTATGTAGATTCTGCTAGTTTTGTTTTAGTCATACTTATTATATGGTATTGTTGTTTATTACAGAACTCAAGCTATAGTTGAGTTTTTAGCTTGGTGTTAAGGCCTTGGACATTGTATATAGCTATTGAAATTCTGTCTTATATGGGTAGTGCATTGTCATATTCATGTTTAGTAATACTAATATCTGTTGTTTGAATTGTAATTGTATTCGATTATGATGTTGATGGTTTGAGTTTGACTTCCAGGTTGTTGAACTGAATCATTGTTGTTGAGAAAATATTCCTCAGGTAGGCTCTGAGAGAGGTGGAAGATCTAAGATGTTGCTGAGTATGGTTTTGATTGTAAAATACTGGTGTAGAATGCTGAGAGTTTCTGAGGCAGTTTTCTAAGTTGTGATAGGGAGAGTTAGCTGAGTTGTATCGATATCATTGTTCTTTAGATAGGTAAGGATTTTGTCTATTTTATCTGATATTATAGGTTTTTCTATCAAATTATTTGTAGGCTTGTTGACTTCTGTTAGGTTAGCATGAATTTTTATTCATGAGTCTGGAATACAGTAGAAATAATATGTTTCTCTTAGCAACCTAGCTACCTCAATTAAGGTTTTAGTAGATGTGATAGGGGTTAGTATGCTATATTCTGTGATTAACTGTGTGTCATTAGGAAGGTCAGGCTGTTATGTAGGATTGTCTGTCATGATTTTGAATAGTAAAGGTTGATTGAACTTATATGTTGAGCTAATATCATCAATGAAGTCGATAGCTTCCTGCTTGTTAGTAATTGGATATGTATATTCTTTCAAAGTTTTGATTTTGGTAAGGTCTTTAGGCAGGAGTTGTTTTACTTGGTAGTAGTTATTTGATAAGTTTTTGAAAGTATATTCTTCTCGTAGTTCTTCTAAAATTTTTTGTGTGTTGCTATGAATGTCATTTGGATTGATAGGGAAGTGCCTTCTATATTTGGGACTAAGGTTTTGATATGCTAATGGTAGGCGAGCTTTTGGTGGTGGTAATTCGAAGAAGTGAGATAGGATTTTGATACACTTGTATATAAGCTTAATTGCCTTTTGTAGTAGCCCAAGTCTCTTAGGCATTTTTTATCAGTAATTGAGAATAGGTCTCTTACTGCTGGGTAGAGATCAGCAATATTAGTAGAAAGAGGATCAAGACTTGTAAAATATTCTTCTAGAAGCTAGTCAAATCTATAGATGCGGTAGAGTGCTGTAATAATAGCTTTTGTATGTGCCTTGTTGTTTATAGGCAGGGTGAAAGGTAACATCTGTTGTATGTATTCTGGGATCTCATCTGGATAGCTAGGTAGTTGTTGTAGCTTCTCTGCAAAGGCTTCTTGGACTGCCTTTTGGATTTTGTCATGAGTTTTGAATATTGTATCTTTAGTAAATCCTTTATAATATTTTATTAAGTGCACGATATGTTTATAAGGGCATGTGTTGAAATTTGTGTTGGTTATATAATCTAAATAGATTTTTTGTTGAAGTTTCTGATGGATGATGTCTTGTGTCTCTCTATTAGTTATAGTGATCTAATTTGTTTTCTTGTAGTTTTGTAATGCATTATGAAATAATTCTTTGTATTCTATTTGGTGCTGTGGTATGAATCTTTTTGCTTTGATAACCAACACAAATTTCAACACATGCCCTTATAAACATATCGTGCACTTAATAAAATATTATAAAGGATTTACTAAAGATACAATATTCAAAACTCATGACAAAATCCAAAAGGCAGTCCAAGAAGCCTTTGCAGAGAAGCTACAACAACTACCTAGCTATCCAGATGAGATCCCAGAATACATACAACAGATGTTACCTTTCACCCTGCCTATAAACAACAAGGCACATACAAAAGCTATTATTACAGCACTCTACCGCATCTATAGATTTGACTAGCTTCTAGAAGAATATTTTACAAGTCTTGATCCTCTTTCTACTAATATTGCTGATCTCTACCCAGCAGTAAGAGACCTATTCTCAATTACTGATAAAAAATGCCTAAGAGACTTGGGCTACTACAAAAGGCAATTAAGCTTATATACAAGTGTATCAAAATCCTATCTCACTTCTTCGAATTACCACCACCAAAAGCTCGCCTACCATTAGCATATCAAAACCTTAGTCCCAAATATAGAAGGCACTTCCCTATCAATCCAAATGACATTCATAGCAACACACAAAAAATTTTAGAAGAACTACGAGAAGAATATACTTTCAAAAACTTATCAAATAACTACTACCAAGTAAAACAACTCCTGCCTAAAGACCTTACCAAAATCAAAACTTTGAAAGAATATACATATCCAATTACTAACAAGCAGGAAGCTATCGACTTCATTGATGATATTAGCTCAACATATAAGTTCAATCAACCTTTACTATTCAAAATCATGACAGACAATCCTACATAACAGCCTGACCTTCCTAATGACACACAGTTAATCACAGAATATAGCATACTAACCCCTATCACATCTACTAAAACCTTAATTGAGGTAGCTAGGTTGCTAAGAGAAACATATTATTTCTACTGTATTCCAGACTCATGAATAAAAATTCATGCTAACCTAACAGAAGTCAACAAGCCTACAAATAATTTGATAGAAAAACCTATAATATCAGATAAAATAGACAAAATCCTTACCTATCTAAAGAACAATGATATCGATACAACTCAGCTAACTCTCCCTATCACAACTTAGAAAACTGCCTCAGAAACTCTCAGCATTCTACACCAGTATTTTACAATCAAAACCATACTCAGCAACATCTTAGATCTTCCACCTCTCTCAGAGCCTACCTGAGGAATATTTTCTCAACAACAATGATTCAGTTCAACAACCTGGAAGTCAAACTCAAACCATCAACATCATAATCGAATACAATTACAATTCAAACAACAGATATTAGTATTACTAAACATGAATATGACAATGCACTACCCATATAAGACAGAATTTCAATAGCTATATACAATGTCCAAGGCCTTAACACCAAGCTAAAAACTCAACTATAGCTTGAGTTCTGTAATAAACAACAATACCATATAATAAGTATGACTAAAACAAAACTAGCAGAATCTACATACAATAGCCTATACACAAACAATCTCTATTATTATATCTATACAGCAAACTGCAATGTAATAATAGCAAAGATACAAGAAGCAAGTATGGGCATAGCAATAGCAATCACTAAACCACTTAGACCTTACATATATAATATTACTACATGTTCTGATACTGCTATTGCAATTGACTTATTTTTTCTAAATCAAAACAAAACCCGTATCATTTTAGTATATCTACTATCAAATAATAAAGACCTCAATATACTCATACAACAAACTATCACACTCTGGATAGAACAAGCTGCCAGAAGTAATTATCATATAATAGTTCTGGGTAACTTCAACTATGACCGCAACAAACACAACAAAACAATTCCTATCTTTCAAGCAATGCAAAGCAATAGATTAACTAGCTCTCTGAAGTATTTTAATATTACTACACCCACATGGAATAGACAACAAATACAAAGCCAAATCAATGATATATGGCTATCGAACTACTTAATACATATGTTTACACCTCCTATACTTTTATTAGTAGACCTAATTACTGACAGTGATCACAAAATAATCTATACTGAGTAGAAATACAACCCAAGAATCAAATTAATAGAACAAAGAAAAGAAAACGAACAATATATCAGTACAACCAAATGACTAAAGATTCATAGATGGAATTTACCCAAACAGCAAAAAAGCTTGTTCTTCAGAGCAGAATTATGGATAAAAAAATAACTAATCTCTAAACCCTCAACAAACACTGGCACGAATTTTATACAGCAGTTAAACAATCGGTAGCAAAACATATACTCACTACAACAATATCACCCAAAACATTTTATACATTTTCTACAAAGGCTATAGCATTACACCATACTCTCAAAAAAATAAACAAACTAATCAGAAACCTCAATAACAATCAAAATACAGCCCATAATGCTCAGATAATTAACTCAGAAATTCAAACAATAAATAAACATAGCGAAATACCAATTGACCCAATTACAGACAAAGACCTTACCAACAGCAACATCAAGACAACCATAAGTAAGCTTAGAACAATACAGAAAACAATTTATTATGCAAAAAAAATTGAAAATAATATCACTTATACACAATCTATAAACCATCATATTGAAAAAAGAAACAACAATTTTGCAATCAATACATCAAAAATGATTGATAGTATTCTTAAAAGACATACTGATTCAGTAATTTTATATAATATACATACACCTATACACATTATAACTGATCCATCCCAAATCAAAGATCAAATACGAAGCCACTACGAAAACTGGACTAAACTAAATACTACCCATGAAAGTCAATGGAACATATAGCAACAAGAATATAGTCCAATATTCAGAATACAGACCTCCTGGTACAAAGACCTTACCAATAGTATTACTATAGAAGAACTAAACATAGCTATAAAAGAAGCACCAAATAACAAAGCAACAGGACCACAAAATATATCTAATGAAATGCTAAAACATCTCGATCCTATCACACTACTGCTCTTACTAAATATCTTTAATGCCTGCTTAGAATTACAATAAGTACCAATACTATGGAAATATAGTAGAATACACCTAATTTCAAAAAAACAAACATTCACTGAATACTTAAACACACCAGATCTATTACACTAATCGAACACTCCAGAAAGGTTTTTACCAAAATAATTACAAACAGGCTTAACAAGATCATATGGGCTTGGTGCTGCAAAAAGAGGATAAATTGACAAAAAAAAAGATCTTCAGAAAATCAATTTTTATATTACAAATTTTATGATAAATTATAAGAAATTACAAATTTTAAAGAGTTATATTGAATAATTTTATTAATACAACTACTTTTGTATCTTAAGTGAAAAATAATCTTGATAATATTCTAAATTAATTTATGTAAAAAAATTAATTTTTAAAAATTTGTCAATTTACTCACTTTTTGCAGCACCAAGCCCATATCATGATATCCAATCCTCAACAACAACAACTATGTTGCACTCCCTTATACATCCACAACACTACTCATCACCATATTAACACACATAATCAAAGAGGCAAACACAAATTCTAAAGAACTATGGATCTTATTACAAGATATGTCTAAGGCATATGATTCTGTCTATATATCTATCCTTAAACAGGCACTACTCAGAATCAAGCTTTCAAACCCCATCACAAATCTAATCATAGAAATATTTACTAATAAATACAACACTATACTAACCAACCACAGCACCACAGAACTATACCCAGTTCACGACGGAATAGATCAGGGTGAAATGATAATACCCTTACTATGGCATATATACTACAACTCTCTGCTAATTAGGATTACGAGAGAACATACAGATATACTATGCAAACAACTACTGATACTCATAAACTAGAAGTCAATCACTCCGTACTGGCTTACATGAACGACACAACATGGATAGCGCCATCAAAAAAACATCTACAAAAGATTCTTCATACTGCTACAACCTTCTACAAACTAACCAACATACAAGTTAACCTCAACAAATCAGTTCTGACAACGCTCAATCCCACTGACACACCTAGTATTACCTTCAATAGTACTATTATAGAAAGCATAAAGCCCAAACAAGCATTCAGGTTCTTAGGATGCTGGTACTCAACATCAAAGAGGCACACACCAATACACAACATTATCAAAACAGAAACTACAAATGTATTAACAAAACTAAGAAAAGCAAAGATCATGGATAAACAAGCAATATATATTATCAATACTGTTATTCTCACCAGAATAAGCTACCGAGTTCAAAACACAGCCTTGTCACCTACTATATGCACTAAATAACGAATACTTATACTAATATTATAAAACATAAAGCAGGCCTTGTTGCATCAATACCAAACTTGACAATATTTCACAACGCAATATATGTTTTCAAAACAGTTGAGGATATTTAAAATCAACAACATATTTCTCTCATCTTATATCAACTTAACCACCCAGGGTTTCATATATCAACCTTCAAAGTCAGACTCCAACAGCTACAAAATGCAGTAGCAATATCACAATCTATTCTTCAGCATCATAACTATATAATAGCACAACCAGAACATCTATTACACTCAGCTCAGATACTAAAAAGCTTACAAAACACACATATTATATTACAAAATCAAAACAACAACTGGCCTATACCACTGCCAACCCTTGGACTCTCAATCAACACTATACTACAGCAAATTAAAGCACCACATCTGATAAAGAAGAGTCACAATCAACTTGGCCTCTATGTAATAGAACAAGTTATGAATATTTTATAAACAAATACAATTCTCTGGGCTCACCTCCCTTAAACAATACAAAAAATCCCACATAGCAAAAAACCGAGATGGTTTGCAGAGTTAACTAACACTATACAGAAGGAAGTACTAACAAACAGAATAAAGCTTATCGAACTGAATCCATATATATAGCATGAAACACCTACAGGAAAACGAAAATGGATCACTGATCCCACAGAGCTTAGTACTAGTAAAATCACATCAATACAACAAAACTGGGTAACAATACATCACTGGAAACTCAACTCTATTGACTATTCAATAAGTCTATGTTCAGGCTGTGAAATTAATAACCTATCACTGAAAAAAAAGAAATCTACCTTCAAAAAACTACTTAACCAGATAACTACTATACAAGTTGATAGTACTGTAATAAAATTTACTAAAAACTAGCAAGCTTTAGCAAATCTTAAAGAAACAAGTGTCAAGTAGACAATCTTTTATTTAAAGGAAATTAAAAGAAAGATAAAAAATAAAATAATTAAACAGGATTTAAATTCAATAGCCTCCTAGATACTTTAAGGAGTTAGCAATAGTATCTTATAGATATAAAGTTCAAATAATGTAATTTCTTTATTTTTATTTGTAAAGAAGTTTAATTGGATTTTAATAAAGATAGAGGTATGGCCTCACCTTTGAAGATTAAAAAAAAAAAAAAAAAATTAGAAAAAAGAAATTCTATTACAGTACCTATAGGCTCCGATGCAACATTGATGAAGTTATGAATAGCAATCATCACATAGAAAATAGCAGCCCAACTACAGAAATACCACTACTAGAAGAACTTATCACCAACCCAAAAAAGCAAGCCATCTATAAAGATATCAATAGCACTATCCACTCTACAGAAGCAGCACAAGCCCTCTAGCAACTACACTAACAAGTTCCTTTTTTTCTTTCGGCAATCCTGTTTACTTTATTATAGAAACAGACTTTCATTCCTATATTGGTATACGAAGAAATCTAAAATCTATAAATGTTCCAACCAAAAAGTAAACTCACCACCAGCATATCTCGCAGATACCAAAACATCTACTTGTAGTTAGGGTGAACCATTAAACCGCTGTGTTTTGCCCAGATGCAATCTGCCTAGTAACACTTAGCCTCCTCTAGAGATCTGGAACTCACTCCAAACTTATTCCTCCCAGATTCCTCAGCTAGCTGTTGCTCACCCTGTCAAGATTCCCGCTCTACAATAGAATGTCATCAAACTGATGATACTTTCTCGTAGAGAAGGAAAAAAGAAAAAAAAAGAGGATAATAGGAAACAAAAAAAGGGTATATAATAAAAAAAATAAATACATCAAAGAAAACGAATATTAATACTAAGGAATATAAAAAAACTAAACTAAAAAT
>CAJVPZ010002424.1:0-12445 GCA_910592135.1 Racocetra fulgida | reverse complement strand
TATACATTGCGCATGCGATGTTGTTGCCCTATAAGATCAGGTGTAATGTAAATCAAAACAATCAAAATAAACTGAATTATTTTATATAGTTAGGATTAGGGTTAGGTTGGGTTAGAGTATGGGCAAAGATAAGGCTTTATAGTAAAATTTTGCAAGGAATTTTTTTGTTAAAATACAAAAGATAGTTTCATATATGAAATTTTGACTTATAGGTGATTTTTGCAAAATGAACATTTGTTTTAAATTTTTTGATTATGTAATGTTATAGCTGATCTTGAAATTTGATTAGAAGAGCAACATATAAAATGCATTGCATGATGTGATGAATAAATTTACTCTTTATATAATATTATATATATTATAAAATTATAATTTTTATAACACAACTTTAATACAAACAAATTCTGAAAAATTTATAATTCTGAAATAATTTGGAGCTATTAATAAGTTATTTAAATAAAATATATTAGGTTATATAAAATTTATAGTAGTATATTATTACTTAACAAAATTCTAATTATAATACTTATAAACTAGTATTGTTAACAAAATTATAAATATTTAATTAATATAGTAATTTGGAATCATTACTATGAAAATAATCTGAGATTATATTAATTTTGTGAATAAAAATTAAAATTACCAACTATCTAAATATCTAATTCAAATACTCTTTATTTTATTTTATAAAACTTATTTAGCTTCATAAAATAAAATAAAGCTTATTCAAATTAGATATCTAGATAGTTAATAATTTTAATTTTTATTTACAAAATTAAAGAATCATTTTAATAGTAAAATCTTATTTACTCAGAATTTAGAGCAATTGGTATATTATTGCAATAAGAATATGTGTTAGCTTTATTGTATTATGTATAGTATTTATTAAAAAATTTAATTACTATATGAGCCAAATAGTTAAGTTATTTTAATTATTATTTTGTGTTAACTTTATTATAGCAGTGTTGTATATAGGATGTGTCTATATTATATTTGATGTCTAACATTCAAGATTGTCTAAAATTATTCAAACCTATATTCTAAATTTAAACAATCAATAAAGTAAGTTAAAAAAATATATAATATTTTTTTTTCCTTCAGTAATCCTGTTTACTTTATTATTGGAACAGACTTTCATTCTTACACAGCATAAGAAATCTAAATCTATAAGTGCTCTAACCAAAATGTAAACTTACCCATAGCGTATTTTGCAGATGCCGTAACATCCACTTGCAGTCAAAGCAAACTATTAAACCATTGTGTTTTGCTCAGATACAATCGCCTAGCAATACTTGGCCTCCTTCAGAGATCCAGAACTCACTCCGAACTTATTTCTTCCAGATTCCTCAGCTAGCTGTTGTTTACCTGTCAAAATTCCCGCCCTACAATAAAATGCCGCCAAACTGATGACACTTTCTTGTAGAAAAGGAAAAAAGAAAAAAAAAGGATAATGGAAAACGAAAAAAGGAGTAAAAAAATAAAACTAATACATCAAAGAAAACAAATACTAATACTAAAGAATATAAAAAAAAACTAAACTAAAATCTAAAAAGAACTATCGCTAAAGAGAAGAAAACCTGCTAACTAGGCAAAAACTTCTAATTATACAGAGTCACGATCAACTATTAAGTGCAAGAGTCTTGACAAGAAAGATAAAACTAAAATAAAATGTACTATAACTCATGCCAGAAACTAAAAATTATATATAGATGACTAGAGGATGTCTGTATATTTCTTTTCACTTTGCTTTACTCTTTCAATTAAATCCATATCTTTATTTAAAAGTATAAGAATTTTAGAATCTCTACATATCCTATCCAATAATCACGTGTTTGTATGTTTTCAACAACATGACACATAAGGTATTCTTCCGAACACTTATCCAGTTACTAAATTTGCTAGCACCATCTATTTTACACGTATTGTTTGTCATTATGCAGATTTTCCTGATATAGAAATGGTAAACATTGCCGATCTTTTGGAGAGGGTATGCTGAATTCTCCACTTTTTGTCAAAAATTATAGCCAAAAGTATCGAAAGAAGAAAAGTACTGTATTTGTGAGAGCTCAAGACAAAGAAGGTGTTTCCAGTTGTTTATCGTAGAACTAAAAAGCTTCAGACACTTGAGTCATGAGTTTTTCATCACTACTGTTACCAAAATAAACCTTTTAGCTTGGATGCCGAACATGCAAGAGAGTTCACCCAGAAGTAAAGCTTAATCCAGAGCACAAACCAACTATATACGTCCTGCTCCTCAATGTTTCACATATAAGTCTTCGTCGATAACAGTACCAATAAAGAACCTCAGATATCTTCAAACTTCTTAGAGCCTTGAATCTTCAAACTGTTTTGGTCCGGTCTTGGTTCAAGTAATCATTAGAAAGAGTTATATAGAGTCTGAAAAAATATATAATATTATATTTTTTTAGATATAAAATTCATTTATAAAAAAATTAAAATAAATTATTAATAATAAATTTTTGAATAATTTTAATTTGAAAAAATATCTAAAAGTGTTTAAAAGTATCTATATAATAACATTAATTATGATATAATTAATTACATAATATCTAATAAAAAATTAGCTGAATAATTTTAGACAATTTAATTAAGTTATGATTTTAATATAATTAGTATATAGAAGATATTTTTGTATTATATACAATTCTTATTGTACAGATTTTTAAAATTTTAGTACACTAACTGTTATTAAATTGTATATTATTTTAGATCAATTATACCAAAATTATGAATTTAATTAAATCAACAAAAACCATTCAGATAATTTTTATTATATGTTTTAAAAATATAAAAAAGCTATAATATAAAAAGTTCAATTATTTGAGCATCTTCTTTCTCTTTCTATAACTAAAGGTAACTAGACTTAAATTAGTTTATAAACAGAAATTAAGAGGTGATTTGCTATACTTAGATGGTTATACAAAATACAATAGATAGCTAGAATTTACTTTTTGATACAAATCTGTAACTTATCTTATCATATATATAGCAAATTTATAAAAAAAAAAGTTAAATTATACTTATAGATCAAATACTAGAAAAATTTTAATTACTCTACTTATCAACTAAATTATGAAGACTTAGTAATAAGTAATAAATGATTTAAATAATAAATATATTAGTTTTGTATTAGAATTATATAATTATTAATTAAACTATTTATTTACTATATATATATTAAATTCAGAGAATTTGTAGTTACTAGTAATTTTTAAAAAAAGTAATAATAATTAAAAAATAACTATATAAAAATAATAAAATACTAAACTAAACAATCCTCTTCATATTTAAATAGATTACAGAGAAATTCTTGCATTAAATGATATATATGATTTTATAAATACTACAAACTCTCCTCAACTATCACCACAAATTAACATCTATACACAAGATATATAACTAATATATAATAGAATTAACTCAACTGCATATCAAAATCAACTTGCTAATCTTTACTTCCTTATTCAGAACCTTGATTCTCAAGAGCTTCATTTTCATACTGATGCCTCAATTCAGAATCTACAATCACCAAACATAAAATCTGGCATTGGCTGAATCTATGAAAATAATTTATCTATCAAATTTAATACAGCTACTACCTCCTATCTAGATACAATACGTACTGAACTAGAAGCAGTCATCCCTCTCCTTCTTGCAATCCCTAATAATACTCATATACATATCTATTTAGATAACAAGACAGTAATTAAAAACTTAAAACAAATTCAAATTAAATTCATCAAAAATCTCACCTTCACTCTGCACAAAGTTAATTCACATTCTAATTCTCTACACAATCAGGCAGATCTGCTAGCCAAATAAGAAACAAACAAGTCTATTCTTAGAATCTCTTACAATTATATAAACTTACTAATTTACTTCTAATAGAAAAATTACTTAATTCTTTTTAAAATCTGAACCTTTATTAAAAACATTTATACTATACAAGAACTTTATTCTTGGTCTTCACTCAAAATATTTAAAGACTTATCTAATATACAATGAACTTTATGTTTCGATATTCTAAATTCTTTTAATAACAACCTATTTAAATATTCACTAAGAATTAAAATTCTAACTAACAATTTTCCAACTATAGAAAATTTAAATATTCGATACCCTTATCTATATTCTGTATCAAATTGTACTCATTATTCCAACTTAGAAGATACATTACACTTATTTTTCTGTCTAAATAATAATATCAATATTCAACAATCTTTAATCAACATAATCACCAACTCACTCATTTCTCTTAAAATTACAAATACATCTCCAAACACTATCTTTAATATCTTTTTTTGTCTTATAATTAACTCTCTTAACCTTCTCTACAATTTATTCTTATACTACATCTTGGGTATTTACTTCTCAACTATTTATGAAAACATTAAATTACATACTGCTAAATAAACTAAAAAGCTCCTTATTCTTTTATCTAACAACTTACTTAATTGGTTCTATGATGAAATATGGACTATACATATATCTCACAACACCAATGGGAACAAGCCAGAAATATTACAGCTAAAACTAAATGAAACAAATATATTTTACCAAATACTTCTTCTTTAACAACTAACTCATCATCTAATTTACCTTAAACAGACTTTCTTTTTTTATAAAAAAATGGTTTATACAAGGTTTTTCTTTAACTAACTGTATATTCTAATGTCATGATATATACTTTAAGTTTGCTCTAATCTAGTTTAGCTATATAATTATTTGGAATAATTAATAATAGCATTATATAAAAATTAGGGGGTATAATGTCACATTGAGTGCTTTATTAGTAGCATAAGTGTAGTTCAAAATTTTTAAATATAGATATTTTTCTAATTTTTTTAAATAAAGTTTCAACTATACATTTATAAAAAAAAAAATAATAATAATAATAATAAAATAAGGGTGTTGTTTTAGAGCGACCCGTCACCATGGCGACCCCATGATCGACCAATCAAAATCAATCATGTGGATCACGTAACGACTTAATAATTTAAGTATCTTTTATTAATAAAAAAAAAAAAAAAAATTACATAATTATTATACAATGAACGTCGTTGCATAACAAACAAAAAAAAAAAATCTATAATGATTATCTTACCCGTAACAAAAATCCAACACAAATATCTGGCAACACCAAATTCGACAAAAACCACCACCAACGCCAAAGTTTTAACACCAAAAGTGACGACGGCACCAATGACAACACCAACGATGACACCAATGACGAAGGCTCCAACACTAAAAAAGGCAGCACCAATGATGGAAAGCTCCAATACAAAAACGACGACACCAACGAGAAGGCTCCAACATCGAAAAAGACGGCACCAACGATGAAAACATACATAAAAAAGAAGAGCGTTAGTAGGTATTTAAAAAAAAAAAAAAAAAACAAAGGGAATGAAACGTAGAAAAGGAAATAAAGAAAAAGAAACGAAAGAAAAAAAAGAACAAGGGAAAAAAGAAACAAAAGGAGAAAAAGAAAAGACAAAAGAGAAGAAATAAGAAAAAAAATAACGAATAAAGAAAAAATGAAAGGGGAAAAAAAAAAGGAAACGAAAGAAATAAAGAAAGAATAGAGAAGAAAAGAAAACGAAGAATGAAAAGATGAAAAGAAAAAAATAAAAGAAAAGAAAAAGAATCGAAGAAAAATACTGAAAAAGAAAAAAACGAAAAGAAGAAAACGAAAGGAAGAAGAAAAAGAAAAGAAACAAAGGGAAAAAGAACAAGAAAAAGAAACGAAGAAAAAGGAAAAAATAGAGAAAATAGGAAAACCGAAAAAAATGATAAAGAAGGGAGAAAAAAAAAAACAAAGAAAAAGACAAAAAAATGAAAAGAATAAAAAGCAAATGAAAGGAAAAGAAAAGAAATAAGAAAAAGAAAGAACAAAGAAAAGAAACAAAACAATCGCCCAAAGAGCAACACCAACAGCCCAAATCCCAATGACAACCCTAACAACAATCAAACACAACTCCAACGACGGTGTCAACGACGGCTCCAACAATTGAAAAAAAAAAGCGTTAAGAAAATATAAAAAACTATATCAAAAAAAAAAAAATACGATTGAAAAAAAAAAACTAAATCCTGAACCTGGCGACAGAATGACGAAAGACGAAACCACCAACGAAAAAATCCAAGACCTGCAAAAAAAAAAAGAGCGAGTTATTAAACATCAAAAAAAAAAAAAAAAAAACCCCCGAAATCCCGAACCTGGTAACAGAATGACGCAAAAAATACCCCTAAACTGTGAAAGACGAAACCACTGACGAAAAAATCCAAGACCTGCAAAAAAAAAGAAGAGTGGGTTATTAAACATCAAAAAAAAAAAAAAAAAACAAAAAGAAAGATAAGAACGACAGGAGAATAAAAAAAAAAACTATACAAGAACGACAAGAGAGAAAAAAAAACCCAAAAAACTACTTACAGAACCCCAAGATACTACGACATCAACGTCAAAACCAAATCCGAAAAGCAACAAGCTAAAAAAAAAAATTAGTAACCAGAAAGCGAAGCAAAAAGAAGCAAAAGCAAAGCAAAACAACAAAACAAAAAAAAAAATAATTATCATGATACACGAAAAAAAAAATTTATATATGATCGACAATCTCAAAAATAATTAGCCGATCATATAAGGGTCACAATGCGACAGGTCGCCAATTTATTTTTGCTATAAAATAAAATAAATAATATAAAAAAGTAAAAATATAAAAAAATTAGACTGTTGCTAACTTGTCCCCATGGTGATGTCACCCAGGTTACTGTATCTCAAAAACCTACTAGTTAACACATGTCAGAGGTACTAAGCAAAAATGTTCAGAACCTCCAAAAATCTAATTCTAACTGAAATTTAGACCTTTATATCTAGCCCTTATTTTTTTCTAAAACTGCACCCTAACCCTAAATTTTGATAAAAAATTAAAGGCGGTGACATCACTATTGGTTAAAAATAGTTATAAACAAAAAATTAAATATTAAAAATAAAATATTAAAACAATATAAAAAATAATAATCAAAAATATAAAATAATAATGATATCTTAGTTAATAACAAAACAAACTAAACTACAGAAAAATGTTATAAAAAAGTAATAAAATAGATATAATAATACTCTTGATTTATACAAACAAACTTGCTGTCAATAAAGCTACTATATATATAAAATACCAAGAAGCAGACATATAATAATGAGCAGATCAAACTTTCTAATAAACTTCTTTACATTTTCAGTATCAAAACCAGAAGTATTATCTGAAAACAATGTTCCTATAGGTCTCTGATCAAGAATATCTAGTAAAAACTAAGAAACTAGACTATACAACTGTAAAACTTACAAGAAAACTATCACATACTCTTATTGGCCTACTACTTTTTTTCAAAAAAATTTTTGTAAAAAGTGAACAATTTAATTTACTTTCTCTAAAAAATCGATATTATATGCACCAAAACAGTCAGCATTGTATATCTTCTAAATCGATATAATAGGACAACAAACATGTCAAAGTATGTACCTTGAATATAAAAAGTCAATCAAATAATGCTTCAAAACTAATCTGGCTTGAGTACTAACCTCTACCTAATTTAGTCAAAAAAGTGTTTTTCTAATAGTTTTTTAAACTTAAATATACTAAATAAATAAATTTAAAGTAGAGATATAATTTATTTAGTTTTAGTATAATTTTTTAAGGCCTTTCACAGGCCCATAAATATAATACTGTATTAGAATAGTCATTCTTTTTGTTTTTGTTTTGATATTTCTCTTATCTTTTATCTTCTTGCTTATATCTTTTATCATTATCTTTTATACCTTTATATTTTTTTTTATCTGTTTATTTTTTTTTGTTAGGCTTCTTAATGAAGTATGCAGCTGCTTCAGCTAGTGATTATTAGGATAGGAAGTTGAGAATCCAATATAAAGCATAATGCTGCTAGCCTGGTTACACTAGTATCTTAGTGCTAAGTAAGTCTCTTTATATAGGATTATAGTATATAAAATTAAATTTTCTATTAATATAAATCTTCTAATACTTCTAATAAAGTATGAAGCAGGACTACTAAATATAAAAAAAATAATATAAAATAAATAAAAATAAATAAATCAAATCAAAATAAATAAAAAATTGAAGTATTAAAAATATAAATTGAAATAAAAAAATTAAGTATAAAAAAATAATAAATTTAAGTATAAAAAATAAGGCAGCCAGAGCGGCCTCCCAAAGTGCTAGTGACGTAATCATGGCACAGCCACTATATATACGAATAATTGCTATCTTACAGTAAAAAAAAAATATGCAGCTAGAAAAGAAACAATAAGTTGCATTAATTGATCTTATGTCACCGGCACTTTTGGGGGCCGCCCTGGCTGCCTTATAAAAAATAATAAATTTAATAAATGATTTGCTAGTTATCTTAAGAGCTATATAATGCAAATTATACAAGATTTATATATAAATTATATATAAATTTTTCAATTAATAAATATGGAGATATTATATCTAAATTTTTTCTTACTGAGTAAATTACTCTTAGGCTTATAATGAAAGTTGTAAAGCTTATCAAAATGTATCTAATAGTAGTAAGAATGTTAAAATTGACTTGTAGTTCTTGAGAAATCTTTAAAAAACATTTCTTTAACATATAAAATTTCTTTAAAAAAAATTGATTTTTTATAGAAATTTTATATATTAGCAAAATGTTATTTGAAGATTTCTCAAGAACCACTAAGCCAATTAATATTCTCACTACTATTAATAATAAATAGATATTTAGAATTAAATACTTGAGTAAAATATTGGCAACAATAACTGAGCTAAAAACAAGAAGATCAGACTTATATAAGACTAACAAATATATTATTTGCTTATAGAAATTAGAAATAATAAATAGGGTTCATCAAAATTAAATCAAATATTAAGCAAATTTGAATTTGATTTACTTTAAAATTTTTGTATTTAAATTTGATTTGATTAATAAAATCAAATCAAATCAAATAATATTTAAAATTTTTTAAAATTTTTAAAATTTTATTATTTTTTAAAATCTTCAATTTACAAAAAATTTTATTAAATTAATTAATTTTGTATATTAAGTAAAAAATATTTTTCTAATTAAAATATCTATAGTTTAATAGAAAAAAAAAGTGATTATCTTAAAAAATTTTATGTAAATAATTATATTTAGAAAAAATATGCTTATCACTAGCAGTAACAATAATCAGATTTGGATTAGAGTTGGATTTAGAGTTAAAAGTAGATTAATTATATAGTAAAATACCTTAAGAAACATTTTTTGTTAGAATATAAATGGTGGTTTTATATATATAATTTTGAGTTATTACGATTTGTAATTTTTTAAACATATGGGCGGATTTGACTCCGATCACAAAAAAATATGATTATTGCAAAACTCATGCTGATTGGTTGAGTTATGTAATACAATATTAAAATTTAAGGCTTCGTAAAAATAACACAATTTTTTATGTATTATTGTTTAAAAATTTATATTTTGTATTTTGTAATCAACAAGATCTTGGCTTCAAAGATCCAAAATTCTTACTAATGACAATGTCAAAGGGTAGAACACATAAAAACACAGGATTGTGATATGTGGCAAAGATCTTAAAATCGTTTCGGTATTAGTTTTCATGTTTATATTCAACAAGACTTCGACTAAATGATCTCAAAATATGTTTATTTGATTCTAAATAGATTTAACTTCTACTAGCAACTTAGGTTGGACGTTCAGTCGTCTCGGCAATTTAGTTACGCACATAACGTTTTACTATTAAAAGAATACAAATTTTAATTATTTTGTTTAGTGTTTATACTATATTTTGTGTGTTAATTAATCTATAGAAATTAATTGTCAAGTTAGCGTGGATGTGATTTAGATCAAATACGTATGGACGATATTGTTTAACTTAGCACAATAATTTAGATCAAATACATATGGACAATATTGTTTTAACTTAACACAATAATATAGGCTAAAGGTTGTAATTCGTCTCTAGTAGAAGTAGTGATGAATAAAAAATCAAATAAATTATTAAATTAAAGCTTTGCTAATACGTAATAAATAATTTGACAATAAATCGTTTGGCAATAAATTATTCATATTTTATTGATTTGATCGTTCAGCGATCAACAAATCACACAAATATCACGTTTATCAATTCGATTGGTTAATGAGCATGTTTTGATCATCATATGTAATAAAATCGAATTTGTGACAATACTGAATGGAGTCAAATCCGCCCATATGATTTTTTTATTATACCTAATCTTGCAATCTAATTGGTTTGAAACTATTACTATTAGTTACAAATAGATTTGCCCTTATATTTATAGTTTTAATAAAAATTAAATCAAATATTTAAATATTTGTCAAATAAATCAAATATTTTATTAATTTGAATTTGAAATTTTTGTATTTGAATTTGATTTGATATCAAATATCAAATTAAATTAAATCAAATTAAATTGTAAAACTCTAACAATAGATCATCTAGCAAACTGTGAAAATTATTAAAACATATAGAATATAATAAAAGATAAAATAAGTGCCAAAGTAGCGAAAATTATAAAGAAAAAGAAACTTGTAAAAGAAGTATCAGATAACTCAAGAATAAAGGGAAATATATAAGGGTGTGGCGACTTAGTAAAGTTAGTAAGTTGTCGCACCTTCAAGCAGCAGGACAAGAGTTCAAATCCCATTAGTGATGAAATTCGGAATTTATAGAATGCATTATGATATACTGTGTGACATCCTAAGGGGTAGTAGCACCTGTAACCTTGGTCATACCAGCTTGTTCTGGAAGGCTATATAATGCATAAGTTATGCAGGCATGTAAATCCACAGCTCAGGCTCACAGCACACAGAAGCCCACTTGGCAAGTCCCAAGTAGAGAGATAGTACAGATCTTTGATGGTACTACATAAAGGATGATTATCAGCAATCAGATACTGACAATAAACCAGACAAGGACCAGGTGTTTGGCAAGATACTAATACCAACTAGGCTGTGAATATACAGGGATATACCCTGTATAAACGAGGAAAAAGGATTCAATCAGAATATCAAGAGATGCCTACTGGTCCCTCCTTGGGCTATCTGGATTGGAAGTTTGGAGCACTGTTGGTAAAGGAAAATCGGTGATAGTTTGTAAAGTGTGTGTTGGGGTTTGGGTGAACTCTGCAAGGGCAGAAGTAGATAACAGTAGTGACTTCAGCTTGCAAGTACTTGTTCTCAGACTCAGTGTAAGTTACTGAAGTCTAGGTTAGCCAGATTGTGGGTATAGAAAGTTCTAGCTAACAATGCTTCGAGGATAAATTAGTTCTAAGAGTATCAGAAAAGCATCTGGAACTTCTTACGACAGGTAATTGTAATAGAGATGTACTGGTGATACAAGCTAGGTTTGTATGTAAATATATTGGGGTTCTATAAGCGAGTCCTTTATCTATAAACTTGAATAAAAACTGTAGTCCCAAAGAGGCTAGTTATAAAAAAAAATAAAATAAAAAAAATAAAGGAAAACATATTTAGTATAGCTAATGCAGAATGAATAAAAATAAGAATCTATATAATAAAAGGTCTAATCAAAAAAAAAACAAAAGCAAAAAATAGAGAATATACTTCAAAACAGAAAAGCAGCTAGCAATATAATAAGTATAGTATTTAGCAAGTTTAAAGAGAAATTCTATCAGCATATCTGAAGTTTTAGATATAAGTTACAAACAGATTGGAAAAAATGAAAAAAAATCTCAAAAAAAAAATAAAAAGAAAAAAAAGAAAAAAGAAAAGAAGAACAAAAGAATAAAGAAAATCACAAGTAAATAGAAAACTAGAAAAATAAGAAGAAAGAAAATACAAAAGCTATTATATTAAAGAATGTAAAAAAATTTAATATGATAAATAAAAAACCAAGCTAAATTTCATAAATAAAATATAAGATAAAGACTAATATAAATAGCAGTACTAACAAAGCAGATAGTTGCCAATTAATAATCAAAAAGAAATAAATTCTTTATTCATTAAGGATTTAGAGAGAAGTTAAGAACTACTAAAGCAGGTTACACCTAGGTGAAAACTATAAATAAGTTTCTTGTTTAATTAGATTAGTGATAGCTATAGATAATTTTTAAATAGCTTAATTAGTGATTTGCCAGTCAACTAGAGAAGATCTGCAAATTTTTATAAGTAAATTTTACTATTGAGCCAAATGTGGAGAGCACCAATCTAAAACTTTTTTTTTTACTAAGTAAATTACTCTTGAGCTTATAACAAAAGTTGTAGAGCTCATAAAAATGCATTTAATAATAAAAAGAATGTTAAAATTTGCCTGGTAGTTCTTGAGAAATCTTTAAAAAACATTTCACTGACATATAAAATTTCTTTAAAAAAAATCAATTTTTTTTAAAGAAATTTT
>CAJVPZ010002423.1:0-12446 GCA_910592135.1 Racocetra fulgida | reverse complement strand
ACTATCTTACTGTATTTTTATTTTTATTTTTTCGAATTTATTTTTACTATGAAATTGGGATTTACGGGAAAGAGTTTTTTCATTTTTTTTTTTTATTTTAATTATACAAACTGTAAAATTCAAATAAATAATGTTTATCATATTCAGCTTTGTAGTTGCCAAAATATGTTATTCAAAGTTTGAAAAGTTTAGCACAGCTTTTATTTGATAGACATTTTGAATTTTTCAAATTTTTACTAAAGATATCTCAACAATTGCCAAGTAAAATTTAATTAGTTTTTTTTTGAATACTATAGATATATGGAATTCAAATTAAAAAAAACTATCAAATTTGACTTGGTAACTGTTGAGATATCTTTGCTTAAAGTTTGTTTTTCACAAAAGTATTCTATAATTTGATTGGTCAAAATCTGAGGTTCTTATATTAATCATTACTATGCTAATAAGGGAGATAAATTATATGTTGCTGTGTTTGTAGCTTTTTCCAAAAATTACTAATATATCACTTTATATATTGTTATATTAGTAAATTTATTAGTCAAATTTATTTAGATTATATTATATTTTATTAGTCAATTTTTATTAGTCGAATTTTATTAACAATTTTTATTATATATTTATTATATATTCTCTTAAATTTTATTATATTATTTATATTATTATTGTATATTATAGTATTATTAGTTTATTTATATAGTTTATAACATATTTTATTTATTTTAGTCGCTCAAATGATAGTTTATTATTAACTTTATTAGGATAGTTTTCACAGAATTCCATTTAAAGCAATAGTTATTTAATTATTTAATTTATTAGTTCGTTTAACGTAAATAGAACCCAGACCAAGTTACCCAAACACAAATGGTGCCCTAGGACAGCCAGAATGATGTAACAACAACATTAAGAATAAACAAAACCAAACAAATCCAAAATAGCAAAAGTGTTCTTGCTATATCAAAAGGTGCTTATTCTATATTAAAAGGTGCCTATCCTATATTAAAAGATACCCTTGCCATAGTAAAAGGTGTTCAATCTCTAATTTTAATTGTTCTAAGGTACCCATCCACTATTTAGAAGTGCCCATCCACTATATAAAAGTGCTATGCTATAGTATAAAGTGCTCTTTCATTAATAAAAGGTGCACTTCCTTAATTAATTACTATGTTTTATAGTAAATTAATATACCAGAAAAAGATATATAAACTCTGCTTCTTTTCCTAAGACAAGAAGACAGTTGGTCCCTATATTTTAATTGCTATAACCTTGTTATTATACACTTTGGTCTTGGGAATAGGTCACATTTTTATTTTTGTTATAATTTTATATTAAGAATAAGTTCTATTTTTAGTATTTTTATATTATTTTTGTTGGGAATAAATCCTTTTTCTGTGATACTTTTCTGAAAACTATTGTATTTTTCTTGAGTTATATATTTGTTTTATCTGTGTTATTCTTTTGAGGTTTATCTGAATTAATAAATCTATCTTTTGTCTATAAATTTTGTTGGTTATAAACTTTCTTTGTGAGTGTCACAATAGCAATAAGTTGATAATATTTTATCTTATTTATAAACTGTTTTTCTTTATAAATTATATAAACACATTTCTTAACTACTTATACACTTAGTCAAGTAAAGTAACTTGTTAACTAAAAGTCTAACTTGTTATATTACAATATACATATGTAATAATTACTAAATTTGGTTTAGGCCGCAGATAAAATAGTCTGAGTTTCTTTTCTTGTTATCTTAGAATATAAAATTTAAATAGATTCTTTTTGTTGTAAGAGAGTTATATATTTTTTTCTTGTAAGAAAGTTGTATACTTTTTTTTTGTAAAAGGATTAAATTAAATTTTAATAAAGACAGAGGCATAGTCTCACCATTAATATTTAAAAAAAAAAATAATTACTAAAATAATATAACAGATAATAATTGCAGAGCAAATTTTCAAAAAAAAGGCTTTTTAATGCATATACTTATTTGTGCTGGTGATATTAAAACAAAAGCTTTTTTAAAAAATAGCTAGTAGCTCAAAATTCTGCATAAGAAATCACCTTTAATGTTCTAATAAAAAAAATTCCTTGCAAAATTTTAGTATATATTACCTTTACTACTAACCAGGTCTACCGAAAAATTAATTGCAATCAATTTTATGATAATTTTAATTAATTGCAATTATATATACACGTAACAAAATTAATTAAAACCCAATTAATGATGAAATAATTGCAATTAATTGCAATTAAATTCAATTTTCACTATGTATACTCTTGTGTCAATATCTTGGTATAACATGATTTTTTAAATATGTATATAGTAAATAAGTATTTTATATCACATACTGTAATTGTATAAATAATACTTTATCAAATTGTTTATTACACATTGTTATACTAAACCAAATGTTGATATAACAAGAATTAGTTAACCTGTATAAAACATGCATCTGAATTCATTTAATAAAATCTATTATTTAATTTGGTTAACATCTTGAATGGACCACATTTTGTTGTTCATTCTTAAAAGCAAAAGATTTTCCAAAGTATGTGGATCAAGAGATTTTCTCCAATCCGTATAATAGTATTTAACAATTGAAAACAACCATTTTACAGTATTGGATGTGGGAGGTACAATATTCATATCCAAGTATCTTGATTCATCTAGTTTGCACTTTTTTGCAACTTGTTCTTTTATAGTCATAGGTTCTTCTATTACTAGTTGTATATTTTGTACTACAATAAATGCTTGAAGCTTTTGTTTTTCAGTAAACATCAATATAGCTTCCTGCTTACATAAGACTTTAACCACGGCTATCTCAAAAAGAGGATCATGAATTATTGATGCATTTTTTCCTAATCTATTTTCCAATTCTGGACATTCTTCAATCAACAAGTCAAAATAAGCACGCACATCATCAAGATTCATTGATTCATTTTGCAAATCGTTGGTTGCTTCGGAAAAGTATTTGAGACGATTAATAAAATCATCAACTTCTTTTAAATTTAATCGTTCTATTAATAAAATTTCTCATCCTAAAAAAAGAAAAAACATATACCATATACTCACGAAATAATGTACAAGTACGATATTTTGAATTTTGGCCCGAATTCAGGTCAAAATTCGAAATATCGCCCTTGCACATTATTTCGCAGATATACGGTAAATAAAAATAAAAAATTAATCATAAAAAAAAATTACAAAAAAAATAAAAAAAAAAATAAAAAAAAATATATATACCTGAAAATCCATTAGCTTGAGTAATATGAGAAATAAGTTCTTTACACCGTTCGACCATTTTTAATATACTCATCCAATGGGTTGCATTATCTAATTTAGGTTTCAAAGATGTTACTTTTGCAAGCTTTCCACGGTTTTTATAAGATCTCATTATAATTACAATTGCGCGGATTTGATCTACAAGAGTAGCCGAAGAACTAATAAGATCATTTACTGCTAAATTCAAACGATGTGATGCATATCCTACAAGTGGAAGATCCAAATCAGTGGCTATTTTTTTATTAGTAATACAATTATCACCCGAAACAAACAGGATGTTATTAACACTCTTATCATATGATTCTAAAACATCCTCAAAAAACTTGATGTGCGCATCTGCACTCTGCGTAATGCGATCTTTAAATGGAGAAAATGCTAATAAGACTAACTTTCTTGCTTCATGAACAGTTTGGTAAACACCAAACAATCCAACGAAATGAATTCCATTACTCGTCCATCCATCAAATATAATCCCTTATTTTTCAGGTAAAGTATTTTTGATTCTTTCTCATACAAAATCTGCTACGCCATTAAAATACTTGCTAATTGTAGAAACATCCACTTTTGAAAGCCCAGTATGTACGATAAAATTGCGATTTTCACATGCATTAAAAGGTATTTGACATTTTACAATAAGGCTTAGCCAGTTGAAAATGTTATACACGCTTGTGCTATAACTAGAAATATCAATGCTTGCTATTGAAGAGATATTAGATTCGTTACGTTGCTGATAAATTAACTTGAAATTTTCATGTTTTGCATCTAGATGATTCATTAGGCTTGTATAACCAGTTCCTTTTTTTTGGGTTATTAATTGTGATCTGGGAGAACACAAATTACATTGATGCTTAATATCATTTGTAGAGCTAAAAAAAGCATCAATATAAACTTTGTTTGGAAATTTTGTATTCATTAAAACCAATGTAAAAAAGAAAACTGAGTGCAGTATTTTGTTGCGTGTATTTTTAAAAGCTTCGAAATTTTTTATGTGATATAAATTTAATTACCGTATAGTCTCAAAATAATGCCTCACTGCGTTATTTTGAGATAATGAATAAATTAATAACATTCACGTAACATTTACGTTATAAATTAATAAAACTTACACAATAAATTAATAAAATTCACGCAATAAATTAATAAAATTCATCTTTTAACAGCGAATATGTATATGACATATTAATTGCATAATTTTACAATTTTTTTTTTTTAGTGGAAGCCAAATTCGGGTTGTGTTAATAAAAATTGCAATTAATTGACTAATTGTGGCTGCACTACTAATTAATTAATTGAGCTTAAAAAATTGTAATTGCTCCACAATTAATTATTTAGTAGGCCTGAGTATAACCATTAAAGCTGTTGGCAATTTTGTAAATAAGTGGATCATAATAGATTTTCCAAAAGAGTAGTATAATAGTTTCACCTTGGTCAATACTATTTTTAACAGAATAAGGGCTAGTAAGCCCAAAGTTTGTAATAACTCTGTTGTGAAGGTTTAGAAGTAAGTTAGTTAGAATCTTGATAAGTTTAGTTAGTATATTAATACATATAAGAGATTTTTCAAAGAGATTTATATTAACTAAATCATATGCTTTGCTCATATCCTAGGATATGATTCAAAGTTGTTTAGAGTTACATGAAGCATTATGTAAAGAATATGAATTAGAATTGCTGTGCAATTACCAGGAAGTGCAATATAATTATAAGAAGAAAGTATTTGGTAGTTGGTAAAGATTTTGTTAAGACGATTGGTAAGGAGTTTAGTATAAAGTTTTTTGATATATTCGAGGAGGCTTATAGGTCTAATGTTAGTTAGATTGCCATCAAAAATTGGTTTCTTGGAAATTAGGTAGATTCTATCTTCTTTTCATTGATTAGGTATGTTGTTGGTAATTATACATCTATTAAATAGTGCAATAATAGCTAAGAGAAAGGAGTGACCTGCATGTTTAGCATTTCATAGCTAATACCTGAGAGCCGCATGCTTTATTGTTTGGAAGTTGAGAGAGAGTTGTTGAAATTTCATCAATTGTGAATTTTTTGAATACACTATTGTACCGCTCTTTATTAATATTAGAATCAGGATTATACTCATCTTTCTATGTGGAGTTATATATTTGTTAGTTAGTAGGTCTGTAATCTGTCTATTTATCAAAATATTGCTAGATATGAGTTTTGATTTCAGATGTATCAGTGATGACATCATTAACAGTTTTAATATTGTCAAATTTGACAGAATCTTTGTGATGAATAAGAATACTGTTATTCATAGCTTTTGGATATGATTGTAGTTTGTTACATCTTTTGGTAATATTGTCCTAAATTTGGTAACAAATTTCTTTAATTTTTTCGATATTGCATGTATGATGCAACACTTTCCATTCAGTATTGCTATTAGCAATCCAGTTTGTTAAATGATTATACTTATTTGGGATATATTCAATATTTAGTTGGTGTGCTAAGTTAATTGTATCGATATTAGCATTGAGGTGAGTAGATATTGGTGTAAGATTTCTTAAGGAGGCTTTGGTAATACGAATAATATTTTCTAATTTTTTAAGATGATAATGTAGATAGGATGCTTTGGAAGAAAATATATATTGAAAGTTGTAAACTGTAAATTTTTTATTAGGAATATTTTGAAGTGCTGCAGAGATAACACTATTTTGAATTTTGTGCCAGGTGCATTCAAGTGATTCTGGTATATTTGTATCAAGTGGTGTATAATTTGTTTGAAGGTTTGATGAAATCTGGTCTGTATAAATTTGCCATATTTCCTAACTCATGTTTTTATATAAGAATACTCTTTTACGTGTTCAAGGTGCTGTCTGTCTTTTACCAGTAAATGCATATAAAAATGATCGTGAAGATATTAGAATCTTGTAATCTCTTTCTGTACTAGTTTTTGGATCATCAGTATAGAAAGAGGTTAAGTATCAAAGAATTGGGTAGTTAGCCCATATGTAGTCAATACTGCTTTCATGTTTACTATTTTGCTATGTAACTGTAGAAGAATGAGTATGAGTAGCTAAATTGTACAGTCGTACCTGGGCTATATTCACTCTTTTTTTTCAGAGCATTTTTGGAGATATAACTAAGATAGAGATATAACTCAATATATAAAATATATAAAACATATAAAAAAGAGGAAATTTGTTTTGCTTAAATATGGGAATATAACTCAGGTTGGGATATAACTCAGTGGAAATATAACTCAGGTATGACTGTATATATTATTATATTGCAGAAATTGAAGTAATTTATATTTGATAAATGCTGAATGTATATTATTTTCTGCATTAAAGTCTCCTACAACATTAGGTTGCAAGACTGTTATTATTGAATCCACCAGGGTGACCAAGAAAATTTTGGGTCATGTGCATTGTCGATCATCTCTGGCCTGCCAACCGCGGCGATGACAATCCAAAATTTCAGGTCACGTGACCAATCGGCTAATCAATAATTGATTTATTCAATTTCAATAAAATTTTGAAACCTTTACAATGCGCACATGCCATTTACCAAAGTCATTGATATATCGAAGCAAGATTTTGAAGATTCGTGACTAATATATACATTTTAATTTAACCTTACCATAGTATAAATTTGTTATATAAATATAAGTCCAATATAGCGAACTTTCCAAAAGTTTATTATAAAATCTTTTAATATATACACATGTGCTTTTTTGCGAATTTTTTGAACACGATATATATATATATAAAATCCTCAAAAGCATGCACATTTTTTGGCCAATATTGTATACTTATAGGATATAATTTTTGACTATAGCAAAACCCTCCTAAACACACAATCAACTTCCGGCTCAAATACATATATAATTTTCATAAATACATTTTTTTTGTTCTCTAAGTGCACATTATCAAAGTTTGGTCCCGGTAAAGTGCATTTAGAAAGGCTTGACGGTATTTCTTTAATATTAAAAAAGAAAATAAATTTATTAGAAATTGCAAACTTAATTTTATTATATAAATCATGCTATTATACAAAACACTAATCTGATCACTTATTTGCGTTGATAATCATATGTCGTAAATCATCCAAATTTGACCAGAGTTGCTAAGAATCTCATCCTGTTGTACAAAAAATTCATGCCCTAGATTAGTTTTTTTGTTTTTTTTTTTTTTTTTTTTTGCGCCACTATATATTCAAAGTTTGCTATTAATCGCTAATAATTAATATACAAACCGATATGCAATATTGAAGTGGCAACTCTATAGCGATTCTTTGAAAAAACCAATTTTTAGACATGTTGCCACACACCATGGTAAAATCTATTAATAATTTCTAAATTGATAATTTAGTGTAACAAGGTTTTGGTAATAACTTTAATGCAAAAATATAAGCAACTGTGACATTATATATAGATCTAAGCGACAATTGGCAGAACTTTGAAACTATGTGATAAAATTATCAACCAATTAGTGTGTATATTAAATTGTTAAGCAAACATACATACGTTTTTTGGTGTGTTTTCAACAAACATGCATAATTCTATTCGACTTGCTGTGCAATTAATAACTAATATTTCATACTTACCATAGTTATTAGTAATAACTGTACAGATCCCATCATCAGCCACAAATATAGAGAGCATTGTTGTAACGTTCTAGCCAAAGAAGGAACATATAAATAAAAAATCCACAAAAAATACGAAACGTCAAAAATAAAGTATCATATGAATATCACATTTTATCTGGTTAAAGAGAAAAAAGGAGCAGTGTAATGTTAGAGAAGATAAATATCCAAAATATGAAACTTATTATATAAGTGTTCAAAGCCCTATGCATTGCAAAAAATTGAAAATTCGCTTTGCATTTATTTAGTAAAATCATAATTGTTACAAGAAATATCGCATTTTATCTAGTTAAAGAGAAAAAAGGCAGCGTAATGTTAGAGAAAATAAATATCAAAAATATGAAACTTATTATGCAATTGTTCAAAGCCCTACGCGTTGCAAAAATTGAAAATTCGTTTTGCATGTATTTATCAAAATCATAATCATTACAAAGAATATCACGTCTGATCTGAGTTAAAGAAGTATTGTTGTGTTAGACGATATCAGATTAGAAAGAATAAAAATTTTTTCAAGAATTGTAAAGAAAAATTTTATGTAATTTACCTGTAATCGAATTTTATAAATAAAATCATTTTTACCCTTCGTTAAAGATAACTTCCACATAAACATTTTCAGCTAGTATCTCGACATATTCATTAAACATTCTGTCCTATCTCTTGTTAAAGTTTACTGTTGTATAGATATTTTGAACCAGTCTCAAAGTATTGATTAAATCGTTATATCCTCTTTCATCCACAGTGTCTTCGTAATTTAGTTTCCGATTGCAACTATAAAGACTTTAGATTATATTAATTTAGTAAAAATATTAACAAATAGAGTACTGTACTAAATGTCATTGCAACCACCCTCAAGACCAATTCGTGTGGAATAATAAACGCTATAAAACATGCAGAAAAAGCAAAGAGAAACATGATCAAAAAAATAATGATAATGTGTTACCTAGTAGAATAACGCATTCATCAGATGATTATGAATTAAATGACCAAGACAGCGTTGAAGTCCTTCATGAAGAAAGTATTGTCCAAGCTATGGTCATTGACAAAGATAAAAGTCCCGAGTCAGAACATAAAAATCTTATTGAAGTCGACTTCCTCGATTTGGAGGACTTAATCGAACACAAAATCTAAGAATTGACAATTGGTGCTCAGGTTGACGGGATAGGAGATATTGCTTATCAAAGTAATTTAGTAGTAAATCTGGATAGTAATATTACTCAAGATAAAACAGCAAAAGAAATAGCTAACCTACTAATTGCTAAAATTGAAGGCGGAGATAATTATTCGTAGAAGTAAGTATTAAAAATAAAATTAAAAATAAACCATTCATCAAAATTATATTTTTATTATAATGATACTAACCAGATGCTTATAATTGTAGCTTTCACCATGCAGACATGTCAAAAATATTTGGAGATACTGTTGGACGGTTTTATTACTTTTGCTGTCAGTCTTAAGAAGCACCAAGTGAAAATTATAAAGATTCGAATAGAAACGGTAATTATGTTACGATTGCAAAGGAAACATTATTATTTAAATAGATTTAGTTCTCAATGCTGTAAAAATATATACTGTATCTATCATGATTTTCTTTATTAGCGTCCAAATCTTTGTATTGAGATGCCCGATGAATTATAAGAAGAAATCAAAACACATTCGCACCTTACTGCAACAGAATTAAAAAATCATCTGCGGCATTGAGGTTTTGATATCTCTAAGTATTCGCCCAAGCGCATCTACTATTGGAAATCCATGGCAGGTCAAAAATTATTCCAGCGCAATGATGATCATATCAAATTTGCATGTAAACTGCTAAGCGAACATGAAAGCCATGGTTTCCAATGGTGCTTAAATATAAGAGATTCAGATACTACTGCCATTGGATTTATTACACCTTTGTTGAAAGCAATCAAAGATCGTAACATCAGCATCAATGAGATCTATCTTGATACAACTTACAAGACAGCAAGAGGGCACTATGAACTCTATGGTATTATAGCTGATGTAGAAGGTACGGGCTTTCCAATAGCATATTTAATCCTTGACACAACAAAAGTAACTGATACGAGTGCTAGCACAGGAAAACGTCGTAAAATTCTAGAGTGCTTTTTAGAAAATATAAAAAATCATGATGTAAATCCAGATTTCGTGTTCACAGATAAAGATTTTGCAGAAATTAATGCTGCAACTACAGTGTGGGGCTATCAATAGTCCAATTATATTCTTGGCATATAAATCGGGCATTGAAGCTTAAGCTTAAAGAAAAAGCCAAGTCATCAAATAGTACAAGATGTGGGGCGCAGCTGCGTATTATCTATGATATTATGCAAGCAAAGAATAAGTTTGATGACTTTATCGATCCAGAATTTTATCCTACAGAGGATGACCATGATCCAGAAAAATATATTACCTGTCTACCAGAATATCAATTGATGGTTCTAGTTCTCATGCAAAAACATTTCGACATGCATCCTCTGATACCTGTCGATACTCAGGGAACTACCTTAACATCGACAGATATTAGAAGAAATGCTGTAAAAAAGATGTATCAGTTTTGTGTTGAGAACTCATTAAGATTATTATGGGCATACCTCTGGAGTAACTGGTATTCGCCAGATCGATGGAACTTATGGACTCGATCAGTTAGACCAACTATACCTTTTTGTAAAACAACAAAGAAGATCGAAGCCCATTGGGATGTTATCAAGAGATGTTATTTATATCGATTTAACCGCCCTAGACTTGATTTATTGCTGTAGACAATTTTTACTGAAATAGTACCAGCACAAAAAGAGCGACTTTCGCAGATTGTAACTGGTGTTGCAGAACCGTGGTGGTGGGATGATTTTAAGAAAGCATGGAATGCAGCTGGTACAAAAAAAGACAAAAAAGCAAATATTAATACCGACGAACCCATTAAGGGTAAAAGAAAACAAATTATAGATGAAAAGACGACTGATCTGAAAAGTTCATATTTTACAAATATTAATCAATAGCTCTGCAGCTGTCCTGCTTTTCTTGGAAGTCATTTCTTATTGTGCAAACATCTTGTTCAGCAGGTTTTCACTATGCCCAATGGTCAACGACGATGATTAATACGTGAAAATTTTAAACGTCACACCATTCCTCCATTTCTTGTCCTAAAAGATTATGAAAGCGAGAAAGTCACACTTAGCAATTCACCTATTGTATTGTTTGAAAGTGAAACTAATGCCAATAACATACTTCATAATAGTATTGATATTGACAAAGATCCGAAAGAAGAAGCCCATTCTTACGTTGAGTCAAACTGGTCACTGTTTGAACAGGCAATTAAGAGAATCAATGCTGAAAAATCCGCTAATAATTGGTGACAGGTTCGTGCAATTATGGAGAGTTGTTGATTGGTGCAAATAGAAAAGGAGATGCAAGCAGTAGAAAGACAAAGGCATCAGTGAGCGACCTGGACATCAGCCACCAAAAAACTATACTTGATGTACTTGTCATATTCGGACGAATTGAATGATTCAGAAAATCAAGCAAGTTCTAGTAAAAGTATTTCACCTGACAATACAGACCCTACAGCCAACTAATGCTATATTATCGTTATTAAAATGGTTTATTTTTTTAGTACTTGATAATTGACTTTTCCTTATACTAATAATTCGCTATACTTACCTAAAGTTTTAATTATTTTATTAAAATTAGTAATTTTTTTTAATTAAAAAAAGTTAATTATATAGTAACAAACTTATCTTTGTTTCTACTTGAGCGCCTAAATTATTACTGAAAACCAGTTTCGCCAAAATTCAAATTATTGCACTATTTAGTGTATTTTTATAAGGAATTCAAATAATTTTGCCACTTAGAAAAAATTTGAAAATATGAAAAACTATTTATTATTAAGTAATTAGAACACCATATACTGTATATCTTCGTTAATAAAGATCTTTTTTCAGTACTAGTTAAAACTACTACGTAGCGAATTATATATATAAAATATTTATATTAATATAAATTGGTAATGTAAAAATTAAAAAGTGGCCGTTACGGAAAATTGAAAAATTTTTTAAGATAATCTTTATAACACATATTATGATTGGTAGATGATCATGATTTGGCATGTGACCTGAAATTTTAGATCATCATTGCCACGGTCGGCAGGCCGGAGATGATCGATAATGCACGTGACCCGAAATTTTCTTGGTCGCCCTGGTGGATTCATTATTATTGCTTGTTAGACCCATTGAATAATAGTGTTTTGAGTTTGTAGACAAAGTTGAGAATCATCACAAGATAAGTAAATAGAAATAATTTAAAATTTGAAGTCATGTTTAAAGAAGAGGTTGATAGCAATAGTATAGCCAAGAAAGGTAAGAATATTATATATATAAGGGTTAAATTGTTTGTTTAACATTATAGCTGTACCAGCTTTAGAGCTATCAGTACATGATCAATAATATGAGAAGTATTAAGATTTTAAAAATTTTGTACTGGTATTCATACTGACGATTTTGGTATCAGTTATATTTATCCCTTAAACTGTATTCCAGGCAAATTTGCCTGGAAAATTTAATTGTATTTAATATTTTTT